>JAHBCN010012184.1:0-27340 GCA_019359885.1 Listronotus oregonensis
GGCACAAAAATGCCCCAAACGCGCTGTTCATGTCACAAATTTGGACATACTGTACAAATATTTCTTTCATAGACAAAATCGCGACTAAAAATACTAATCTAGGGGTCCGAGCATATTTCTAAAAAATAATTTATGTTTATTGAATTTATTTCAGGTTAGAGGCTCACCCTGGGTAGATATTTATATTTCAACCAATAGTACGGAAGTAGTTATTCGCTTTTTCTTTTTAAGAACAAAGTATAGCAAAGTTTTAAAAGCAATTTTTCTTAGAATTTACAAACTTGGCAGCAGTTCAGAGAATTCTGTCGAGGAAACTTCAAAAGCCGATTTCAACTCGGATTCTAAAGAATATAAAACGGAAAATCAATAGCCCAATAATTTCTAAGAGAAGACTAATTCTTTAGGATTATTACATTAAAAGGCTTTAAAATATATTTTGTGCTGTTTAATATTAAAGGGCAACTATTAAAATAAGGTGTCAATTTTTTTTGTTACGTAATTGATAAAACAGACTCACAAAAAAAAATGGTGTGTGCTGAGTGTCGGACTAAGATTTTCTGGCTTAATTTTTTCCGCTAAACTATTGGCAACTTGACTAGCAAGTCTCAAAACCAGCCGATCATGCATACACTTTAAGCTTAAAAGGCCACGACCTTCCTGGTGGCGTGGAAGGTAAATACAGGATGTTGATGAGCGTGAAGATGCATCATGTTTCGTGTGCTAATGTCCAGCTCGCGCAGTTCCTCTCGCGTCTACTAAACTACTTCAAAAGAGTAAAGCAATACATGAACTGCTAGCATGTTGGTAGCAAGGACCTTATTTATTTCAGATAGTTCGGATTCCCAAATTCTCCGTAAACGTCGCCTGCAATTGCTTCTAAACTCGGTCTTCACAGCTCTAACATGTTGAGTCTGGTTTTGGTCGATTCCTAAATATCGATACCTAATTCTCGTTGTTTGTAGAGGGCGGAGTAGCGCGCTATCGTCAAGCTGGCCAGCTTCTAAATCGTTGCCGTATCTGCCCTTCTCTAGCTCAAGTTTTGCACATTTGTCGAGGCCGAACTCCATTCCAACATCTTTGGTATATTCGTGAACAACTTTTGTAGGTCTCGTTCGCTGGGGGCGTACAGTTTCAAGTCATCCATATAAAACAGATGGGTTACCCTATGCTCATGTCTTTCAGGTAGTCCACAGCAATATCCGAGTGTCTTTCGAAGAGAGACGGGTACGGAAAGTAACGAAATATAAAAAAATAGCAAAGGACTGAGTGAGTCACCCTGAAATAAGCTCCAGATGTTATAGAGAACTTTGATTTTCAAAGTGACATCAGTCGCTCAATGCATCGCATTAGGTTGAGAGGAACCTTAAGATCTTTAAGCAGATGCAACAGTAATTCGTGAGATGTTGTGTCAAACTCTTTTTTGTAGTCAATCCACCCCATATTAAGGTTGCGTTTGTATTGGATTGAGTCTTGTGTAATGCATCTTTCGATTAGGAGATTTTCTTTGCAACCATTAATTCCTCTTTTTCCTCCTCGCTGCTCCTCTACATCAGAGAGTATGGTATCAACTGCACTCAATGTTCTAGAATATAAAATTCTGGTGAAAGCCTTGTAGCAAGTATTGAGGCAGGTGATATAGTTTTTGGGTAGTTTTAAATCGTCCTTTTTTGGTATCAATATGGTTCGGTCTTCAACAAACATTATTATTATTAATACTATTATTATTATTATTAGTTTGAGCCAACCTAATTTCTAATTTTGATTAGCTTTATGAACGCATACCAGCTCTACCGATGATAAACACTTTTAGATTAATTAAAATCGATATTTATTAATGATATCAGAAAGATACTTAATTACAGTCAATGAAATATACTTGCCTATGATAGTGTAAAATTGCCTAAACTAGTTTAATTCAGATTTTGGCGTTGGAATAATCTAAATTAACTGGGAATTAAACGAGGTAATGAACAATGTTTCACGTGGAATTTATTGAGGACTCTACTCTATAAATCAATATAGATAGGGGCATAAGGGGCTTTATTGTACTTTAAAACAGCGCTAGAGACATAGAGACAACAAATCAATACAGTAATAGTTATTTATAATAGAAGTGAGTTTGGGTCTTTGTCATACCAAAAAAACTTACGTAAAATAAGGGCCAAGTTCTTATATTAAAATATCGGCCTTTTAAAGTAGATACTAAGATCTTAAATTAAACCAGGTTTTTGTTTGACTTGGTAAGCTTTTAACTAACAATAATAATAATAATAATAATAGTGCTTTATTGTCATCTAGAATTATACATCTCAATCTCTTATCAAAACAGAATAAAATGAAACTATGTTAATAACAAAGAATAATAATATTATATAATATTATAAGGAAAAAAGAAAATATAATGGTTCTATGCAATAAATCAATTCTAAATTATCTTCAAAGTATTCAGACAATACATAACAAAAAGTTTTTGACGGACAATTTGAATTTATAAAAACTACCCATGTATTGTACAATTTTTAATACTATCAGATAAATGATTAAACATTTTTTTGAGTCATAAAATAAACATTTTTTTATTAAACTAGAACATGGATTTGGAAGATAAAGTTGAGAATTTTGTTTAGTATTGTTGCGAAGAATTCTTAGTGTTATTAAACCCAATGAGCTGACATCATAGATAGAGAAAGCTTTTTATTCATAAACGCAATCGCAAACATCCGTCACTTTACACACTTGGCACTGCCTTACCTTATTAAAAGTACTTACACAAAACTAAAATTTAAACAATTGTCACAAAAATAACCCAAAAAACAACAAGAAACATTTATACTAAAACGCCATATTGGATGGGTCATCTGTCGAGCGAAGCCGAAGGTGGCCGAAGTACAACGACTATTAGTCGTTGGCCGAAGTACGCCTTTACGAAAAATGCACTGTTGTCACATTGTCGCGCCTTTATTAGTAGCTGTCCAAAAACAAAATAGTATTGTGACATCATTACTTTTCTGTGTTATACTTAATAGTAATAAATATAACAAATATTATTCACAGTTTAAAATACAATAGTAGAGCTTAATTTAATGTAATTTTAAGAATAAATCAAGTAAATAAAACAGAAAGATATTTGGCAGCCACGCTTTACGACAAAATAGTATCTGTAGTAACCATTTTCCCGAGTTTTGGTGGATTTTATTGTTTGAGTACAGACGTTTCATTCATCGCTAGGCAGAACCTTAGAATGTGCGTTTATGATGTCACGCTTAAGCCAAATCGATGCTTTCTCCAGTTAACCTAATAGCTCATTGATTAAACCAATATTTTTTATATATTAAAAATACTGAATCTAAAATAAAGATAGAATTAAGTCTTAAAATTCTTTGACTCATATAAAAGATTTACATTCGTCTTTGGTGTTAGTTTTACACAAATATATCGAACTGTTTGTTTTTGCAATAAAAACACTGAATTTAATAGATACTAATAAGAATTTTCCCCAAAACAAATGCCATATAGCCTAGTAAATAAGCCGGAAAATGTGGAAAAGTTGATAACAAGCTCCGATTTGAAATTTGTTGTTTTTATCTGTTCTATAGACCCTCAGTTAATTACCACTAACATCTGCCTTGCAATGAAAAATGAAAAAATTAGGGTAATTTTCCCACCTCCAAATAATATCCACTAGTAAAACTGATAAAAAAAAATTAAAAATCAAAATTTCAGCTCGGAAATCACCTCTCGGGGGTTTTTGGGGTCGCTGATTACTAATCCGCGGTCAAAAATTGTATGAGGGTGGTTGCACCCCATCAAAACCAATACAATTCTGTATCTCCTAGGGGGATACAGAATTGTATTTTATACATTGTCTTTTGGTGGTTTTCGGGGTCGCTGATTAGGAATCCGCAGTCAAATGGTAGAATTTTGAAAATTTCCCCGTTTCTGTAAATCCTAGGGGTGGTTTTGATGGGACGCAACCACCCTCACACGATTTCTGACCGCGGATGCGTAATGAGCGAGCCCGAAAACACCCGAGAGACGATTTCCGAGGTAAAATTTTGAATTTTAAAATTTTTTCATCAGTTTTACTATTGGAGATTATTAGCGGGTGGGAAAACTACCCTAATTTTTTAATTTTTCATTGCAAGTCAGATGTTAGTGGTGGTGAATGTTCCTGAGGGTCTACAGAATACGTACAAACAAAAAAATTAAAAATCGGAGCTGTTAATTAACTTTTCCACATTTTACAGTATTTTCCGGCTTATTTACTGGGTTAGTAACATATAATCAATTCAGTTAGAAGAAAATATATAGATTTTAAAATAGAAAATTCTTCTAATTTATGAGAAAGAACTTTAAAAGCACAACAAATAGATGCAAGTTTACCACATAATTTTTCTATGCGTGAAATTTAGTTTAACATCGACATAAATTCCTAAAAATTTAATATATGGAAAGGATTTTATAATTTCATCATTCAAAAATATATTATTAAGTAAACATTTTATATTAAAAAAAAAAAACAAGTAAGAGTTACATCATGATTTGATTTTTAAAATATTAATTTTAATTACATAATATAAAGAATTTGTATTTTTGTTATTTAATAAAAGCGTTTTATCATTCGCAAATAATAAATGTTTTTCTTTATATCAAGAAAAGCTAAATCATTTATACATGGTGCCACAGATTCGAGTGCATGCATGGGGATATCGGAAACCGTAAGAGATACGAAGTCGGTTAAATTATGGCAAAGTTGTGTATTTGCGTAACTAACCATGTCCACTTTAGAAAGTTGCAAAGTTTTGAGTACTTCCGGAGATATCCGGAAAAAACCAAAATTTGCTGATTTCATTTTTATTTTTTTCTGACGTTATTTAAAAAGATATGGAAAAGCAAAAGACACTTCCTCATGGCCACTTTTTAAGCTCTACAAAACAGCGTTGAGAGATTTTCCGTACGACGTTTTGTTTTCGTTAAACCATCATCAACTTAATTTTTTAAATACGGCACTCAATTGTTTTTTGCTTTTTTTTGAAGCAGTTACAATCCCAATTACAATGATGTATAACACTTAATATTTTTCTGTTAAATAAACATATTTTCCATAAGAGACAATGAGTTAGACAAGGAACGCACATCATTTTTTATAGGGGCGTTCCATATTTGTTAATTAATATTAAGTGTTATACATTTTTGTAATTGGGATAATAAGGGGTCCAAAAAAATTAAATAAAAAACCTAGGTCCGTATTTAAAAAAATTAAGTTGATTGTGGTAAAACGAAACGTCGTACGGAAAATCTCTTAACGCTGTTTTGTAAAGCTTGAAAAGTGGCCATAAGTCTTTTGTTTTTCCATATCTCTTTAAATAAAGTCAGAAAAAAAAATAAAAACGAAATCGGCAAATTTCGGTTTTGCCCGGATATCTCCGAAAGTACTCTGAATTTTGCAACTTCCTAAAGTGGACATGGTTAGTTACGCAAATACACAACTTTGCCATAATTTAACCGACTTCGTATCTCTTACGGTTTCCGAGATCCCCATGCATGCACTCGAATCTGTGGCACCCTGTATATAATAAAAATAATAAGGGTTCAACAACAGAACCTTAAGGAACAACATAATTTATTTAGCTACTTTGTGACATAACATTATTTAAACGTACAATTTGTAATCTGACTATTTTAATAAATGTTTTTTTTGTCATTAATAAATACAGTATTTTTATTTATACAGACAGATAAGTAAACAACATTCAAAGTCCAAAAAAACTGGGTCCAATTTTAGATCTTAGTACTTTAAGAGACCAAGATGTTTGGAAAGGACCGTGGTTCTTACTTTACAAGAGTATTTTTGATACGATTTTTTTTTTAGTAAAATGAATCAAATAAATTCTGCCTGCATTTAAAATTTTTAGTCAATGATGATCTTAGAAGCTTAAGTTTATTCATATTGCAAATTTTTAAAATACCCTCTAAATCTAGGTTATTACTGCCCTGTTTTACGACGTTTCGAGTAAAAAATGTGTATTATTCAGAATTTCTGCTTTACTTGTGTCTCAAATTGTACTTACATACCAAATTCCAAATTTCTACTCCCTTAGGAAGTGCCCCATGATTTTACGAAGTCAACAAGTAAGTGAATTAGTTTTTTCCTTGATTTTTACAATGTTGCCAAGTTATGCCATTCGACAAAATTTCGAATTCGAGATTTAGACTTGCATAAAACTCAAAAATGTAAAACAAAACTGCTAATCGAGACTTTTTTCTGTTGAGACTGAAGAATTGACCTCCTGGCTAGTTACTGGTATTTTTAAAATGTTTTTTCTTTAAAACTATAACATCCAATTTAATAAAATAGGAAAGGTTGAAAAGAGAATTCGATAACCTTTGAAACCACGTATTATTTGACCTTTAATCTCATTTGGAATTTAGGGCTATAAGCCCCCGCAAGGGGCTTAAAATGACACGGATAAAAATAGGCGTAAAATATTTTCCCTTCTTCGATATTTACGGAAAATCGGGGTTGTTTCGTGCAAGTTTCCCCAGTATATTTACAATTTACTACATAAATATCTCGACAACTGTAAAGTAATTCCCTCGGGGACCATTATAGCAAGAGTAAGTAAACATTCTGAGAAGTTTAAACGTCGTTTTAGTGCATCTTTTGGAGATATAAATAAGATAGTTATTTAAAGAGCACCCCGATGGCTCATACTTGTCAACCTATCCTAACGTTTCGTGTCTTGGGTTCAGTGAAATTTATTTATAAGTTGTTCCAATGCCAGTGTCGTCGTCCATAGACTATTATAACCAGTGACGGTCCCTATTTATTATACTAATCTAGACGCGGGGTAGTGCGCCAGGTCAAGTTCCGCCTGACACATGCAGTGTTTATTTCCCCTCTCCACTTCCTACTATAAATTCGTTATCGTTTCACATAAAGGTATCAGATTCGGTATGTAAATTAACGTAAGTATTCTAAGTACCTGTGAAAAAATAAAGAAAGTTAGGTCAAATGGTTTCTGAGACAATCAATTTTTACTCCAACGCTCCTCTCACTTTTTGATACCTTATTTGTAAAACAATTTGTCCTTGCTCTTAAAGTAGGTTTCAGTTTCGGTAATCATTTTTTTATCTGAGCCAAATATTTTTTCCTGAAGCATCTTTTTGAGGTCTGCAAAAAGCCAGTAGATGCTGGGGGGCAGCTCTGGAGAATACGGTGCATGGGGAAGCAATTTAAAGCATAATTCATTCAAGTTGACCATCGTTTTCATAGCCCTGTGACACGGTGCATTGTCTTGTTGAAAAAGCACTTTTTTCTTTTGCATGTGAGGCCGATTTTTTTCTACAGTTCTTCTTTTTCTTCTTCTCTGGGAGCCGTCTTAATTCACTACCGGAGGCAGCGCAGACTCTTGGGCTTTTTGTGCCTAATCTTCCATTATCTTTTATACCAGACCCTCCCCTTAGTTTTGTTCCTTCTACAAGTCTTATAACCCCAAGACTGGTCGGTTAATATATTCATGTGGGCTCATTTCCGATTGCCCAAACAATGCCTGTCTTTAGTAATTCGATGCTCCACATTCGCACAAGATATGGTAGGTTGTTTCTTCCCCCTCGTCGCACATTCTGCAACTTGGGTCCCCATTGTATAAGCCTATCTTGTGTAGGTGTCCTCTTAGGTTATCGTATCCTATTAGTAACCCCACTGTTATGCGAAGTCTTTTCCTAGTTTGTCTGAGTAGTTCTTCCTTCATTCTTTTGGATGGACCCCTTATGAATCTTTTTCCATGTCTAATTCAGCTGAGGTTTTCTCAGTATTCTTCGTGTTTGTTTCGGATCCATTCCCTGGTTTGCCCTCATGCTGTGGTTTTGGTCACTCCAAAGACAGGTTCTGGTCCAAAGTATGATGTGGATGATCCCGGTCTCGCAAGCAGCCCATCCGTTTTTTCGTTGCCTTCTATTCCCGAATGTCCTGGTAACCACAATAGAGTTACTCTGTTGCGTTCTGCCAGGACTTCCAGTTCTTTTTGACATTCCCATGTCAGCTTGGACGTTACCTTGGGGTTTACTAGTGCCCCCAGTGATGCTTGTCTGTTATTATGCAGATCCGCTTGTTTTTATAAGCCCTCCTGTTATTTTGTTTTGCACAGTGCAGAAAAGCTTATATTTCCGTTTAAAATACAGAACTGTGTTTTCCTAGTGAAATGGAGAATTGTAAATTCCTCATTTCACTGTACACGCCCGCTCCAGTTCCCTGCTTGGTTTTGGAGCCATCCGTATACCAGATAATGTCTCCAACCGTGCCGAGAAGATCGGGTTGCTGCCACTCACTTTAATCTGGAATTTTTACCTCCAAGTTTTTGTTAAATAAGTATTGGGGAATCATTTGGTCTGTTCTCTCGTACAGGATGTTGCCGCCAACTTTACTTTTTATGCTGTTGTGTCCCAAACTAGTGTAGACATCAGTTGGTTTCCTTGGCAGTCGGAAGTAGCTCATTCTTGCCTCTCTCATCACTATGAGGTTAAGTGGTGGAAGGTCTAAGAGACACTCCATGGTTGCTGTTGGGGTTGTTTTAATTGCTCCTGTTTTAGCTTAGCAAGCAAGTCTCTGTAACAGCAGTTCTTTGTCGCATTTTTGTCTACCATACCAGTGATGCGTATGTTATCCATAGGCCTTACCACCATGGTGTAAACCAATAAACCATTTTTGGTTTGGCCCCCCGTTTTATGAGCAGTCTGATTAACAAAGGGGTCATCCCCTTTTTCTTTTTTCTGAAGATTTGGGGTTCCCCAATTTTTTCCAATAATTTTGAAATTTTGCTATTGATTTTTTACCTTTCTAAGATAATAAAATACCATGCGCTAAAAATTCGGATGTCAAAATTTTTCCAGCTGTTTTTTAGTTTTTGGTTGCTTTGGACACTTTCCGGGTGCTTCCACCCCAGATATTTTTTTAATTCGGATTAGTGGGACCGGCATCTATTTCACATACCAATTAAAAATCCCTTTTTATTTGTAAAATTATACAGATTAACGTGACTTTTTTTTTACCGGTTTTGGGCAACGGCCCCTTTCGAAAGCAATTCGCTCCCAAATTTTATTTTGGCAAGCTTCTTTTCTTTAGGGTTCCATTCCCACGCCTTTTTTAAAAATTTCAAAACCATTTTTATTTTTTTTATTTTTTCCCGAAAACCCCCCTTTTTTTGGGACAGAGGTTAATTTCCGGTTTTGACAAAACGTTTAAATTAGCAAAAATCAAAATTTTTTTTTCCTAGTGCGAGTTTCAAACCCCCTTTAACGGTATTTTTTTCCCATAAAAAAAAAAATTTAATCAAAACAAATGTTTTTTTTCTTTTTTTTAAAAAAAAAAAAAAAATTTTTTCCCAAAACCCTGTTATTTGTTAAAAAATTTAAATTTTTTAAATTTTAAATATTTTTAAAATTAAATTTTTAAAATATATTTATTAAATTTAAAAAGAGCCGAAGGGGTCACCCTAATTTTTGGAATGCACAGGTTGCACCAGCTTTAAAGAAAATTTAAGAAGGGAAAAAATTTACGTAGCCAATGTTATTAATTTTAAGTTAGGTTTTTTTTTTTAGTTTTTTTGGCGAACAAATAATTTAAAATTTTTTTCTTTTTTGCCTCAGAAATTTTTTATTGGGAATTATAAATTATAATTATAAAAATATATAAAAAAAATAAATTATAATTAATTTTTTTTTTATTTTTTTTTGGTGTTCTTTTAAAATAATAGAAAACGTTACTAAAGTATTTTATAAATATCCCAAAATTTTAACTTTTGGGTGGTTTATTCGAAAATTCCCGTTTAAAATGGAAAAAACGGGACAATTTTTTTGCCTTACCTTTTTCACATTAGAATTGGAAAAGGTTATAATTCAAAAATATTTTTTTTAAAAAACGTTCGAAAAAAACTTTTTTAATCGTCATTTTATTCGAAAAGACAGTCTTTTCTCTGGTGTTTTTTTTTTTTTTTTAAATAAAATTTTTTTTTATTTAAATTTTTAAAATTTAAAATTTATATTTATAAAAATTTTAAATTTATTTTATAAAAAATTTTTTTATTATTAAATTTATTTTATATTTTTTAATTAAAATTTTAACCCGGGCCCCTTTTTTATATTTTTAAAAAAAAGGTAACTTTTTTTTTTGGGCATGAGCCCTTTATAAAAAGAAAAAATAAAAAGATCCTGGTAGGTAATAAAAAATTTTTGTATGGTAATTTAAATATTATGGCGATTATAAATAAACTTTTTTAAAATTAAATACACACACATAGATTTTACTTAAATCTTGTTCGATACAAGTTGGAATCTTATACGTCTAAAACGTATACACAAAGCAAATAAATCCAGGTTATATTCCAACCGAGCGCTTTTAGTAAATTATTTAAAAAACCCTCAATTTTAAAATTTAAAAAATTTTAAAAAAAACAAAAAAATTTAAAATTCCTTTGAGAGTTATGCCTGATTAAATTCCCCGCCTTTTTTGTACTGCCCAATGGAAGGAAATTTGAAAAGGGGGTTTGGGGTCAAAAAGGGAAAAAATTTTTTCCCCAATCGGATGAACACTTTTTTTAAAAAAAAGTAAGTAAACAAATTTTGCAAAAAAAGCTGCCTGAAAAAATTTTGGTGAGGTATAATTTTTAAAAAAAAATTTTTTACTCCCTTATAATATTAATTCTTTTTTTAAATTTTAATTACATTTTTAATATACCCTCATTTTTTTTTTAAAATTCATAAAGGAAAAGTACTTTCTTTTCCTGTTTTTAATTATGTGTAATTTTTTTAAAAATTTTTTTTTTTAAATTTTTTTAAATTTTTAATAGAAGTTCTCTTCGGGCATTATATTTTTTATTAACAGGGGAGCGGAAAATTTTAATATGTTAAGCTTTTATCTTATGTAACCGGGATTTTTTTCATATTGCACCTTGAAAAAAAGGAAAAAATTTTCCAAACTCGGACTGCTAAAATGTTTAACTTTTAATAAAGCATAAAGACCAACCCTAATAACTTTCCAGTTGTTTATCCAATTATCCTCAAGATGTTACATTTTTTTTTTTTTTTATATATATATATATATATATATATATATATATATATATATATATATATATATATATATATATATATATATATATATATATATAAATTAAAAAATTTTTCTTGAGCCTTGTTATAAAAAAAAACAAATAGGTAGAGTTTTTTTTGGGTCTTTGGGCATAGGGTCTTAATGAACTGAAAAAAGATTAAAAACCTGTTGGTATGACTACTAAGCTTGGTTGGTTTAAAATTACGAGGCCTTCAAGTAAATGGATAACCCTTGATGGGGATGGTCACACCGAATGTAGGCCGTAGACATCCTTGACTGCAAAGCAGCCAGCTTAAGAATAATCGTAATTCAATACAACTGAACGTAAGAAGCAATAGCGCCATTGTGGTAATTTTAAACCAAAATTTTAGTTTTGACAGGTTAAGATGCTATTTATTGGTTTTAAAAACATTCAGAAGTTGTTTTACACAACAACTTTAATGAAAAATGGCTTCTTATTAGTTCACGGATGGGAAATTTTTAAAGCTCTTTTGCCAATTCCAAGGGTGACGTGCAGCACGACTGAAAACGTGATTAAAAATGAAATGCAGTATTTTTTCAACTACAAAGTGTGTTGTGTAAAGCAACTTCTAAATGTTTTTGTGTAATACACTCATGGCGCCTAATATCTTAACCTTTGATACTAAAATTGGTTGGTTTAAATTACTTGACGAATGGCGCTAGTTGCTTCTTACGTTTAGTTGTATTAATTAGATTGTTCTTAAGCTGGCTGCTTTGCAGTCAATGTCTACGGCCTTCATTCGGTGTGACCATCCCCAAAAGGGTGAAACCGTGTAATCGGTTGGCTGGACCGGGTTTTGGCTCTTTTCAACCAAATTACCCTAAAGGAAAGAAGGGCCTTATCCCTTTTTGGTCTTTTTTTTTTTTTTTTTTTTTTTTTTTTTCAAACAAAATAGTTTTTTTTGGGATAAGGTCCAATGAAAAAAAAGAAAAATCAAAGATCTTTGGGTATGACTACTAACTTGGTTGCTTTAAATTACGAACCTTCAAATAAATGGAAACCCGGGTCAACCAAGATTACAGTGTTTCAACCTTGTGGATGATCACACCAAATTTAGGCCGTAGACACCCTTGACAGCGAAGGAGTTACCTTGAGAATAATTTTATTTAATAGAACTGAACATTAAAAGCAACTAGCGCCATCCCGTCAAGAATTTCCATAACAACCAATCCCCAGTCCGACAGTTAAAATTAATTTGCGCCATGTAGGTGTTTACGCAAAATATTCGGAAGTTCTTACACAAACACTTGTGAAAACTGGCTTCCCAATTGTCCACGGATATGTTTTCCGAATTAGCTTCCCAATTTTGTGGTAAATAAAAGTATTCTTACTAAGACGAGAAAAAAATGTTTTTAAAAATGACTGTATCACAAAATTTCCTTTAAATTTTGGTGGGGTATACATCGGGAAACGAAAAACCCTCAAAGTTGGGTTAAAGAACAGAAAACCGGAACGTGGTAAAATTCCCAAGTCAGGAATTTCCAACAAGCTTGGTAAAACAACACCGCAAACAACAAAAAACTTTTTCATAAAGAAACCCACTGGAAGAAAAGAAAATTTAAAGAAGCTGTAATAATTGTAAACAACCAAAATGCATTTAACAAGCCCAGTATCGATATTTCGAATATCTGGCAGCCGTTGCTGAACCGTGAAAAGTCGGTCAAGCTTCGGTAAACAGGAATAGTTTATAAGTCGTAGAATAGTTTTTAGTTTTCACTTGAAAACGGTTGAAAATACATCACCAACCGAAACGTTGTGTAACAATTAACAAATAAAGACAATGGAAGTCCAAGATTTTAGTGTTATTGAAACCATAACATTGTCTAACACTTCAAGGAAACATTTTTTGTTGTTGTTACCATGGTTACTACTGACTTCTTTAATCAATGCAATTCATTTTTGTCCAAGTATTTTTCCTCAAACAAAATTGACAAAATGTATGAAGTTTTTTCTTTTGTTCGTTTTAATCTTTTCTTTTCTGTTAAAGAGTTTTATGTGCAAATTTTTAAAAATATATAAACGTCAATAAACTTCGAACGGTGCGAATTTTTACAAAATATTTTATATCTTTATTTCTACTTAGTTTGGAAACTTGATTTTGTGCTTCGACAATTTTCGTTTTTGTTTTGTTTATTTTTCTTTTCTACCAACAAGGAAATATCTATTCAATTCCTAGGATTTTGTGCTTCATGTAACATGCAGATCTCGTTCAAATAAAATACACTTTTAGAATATACAGAAAATATAAAATAGAAAACACAGGTCTTTCCTTAGTTTTATTTAGGTGCCTCGAGACAGTGTTGTCATGGGTTTAAATTTTATTTTTATATATTTCAACTAAAGAAAGGAGCTAGAAAATATCAATGTAGTCCAGATGAATGGTAATGTAGATTTCTGTTTTACGGAAAAATGTGTTCCCTTACCCCATCTCTTAATTTAATTCTATAAAAAGGAGGGAACTAAATAAATAAGTGTGCGAAAAATTACCTTGTCAATGTAAAATAAATGGTTATGATGTTTTTTTCTTAAAATATGCTTCTAAAAATAAAATAATTTACTTTTCCAAGTAAAAAATGCGTTAACGAAATATAACGCAATCTGGCAACCGTGTAGAACGACACAGACGAGACTGATCGATAAGCGGGACAGACTAGCACCGTTTTCGGGCCAAATTAGGATTTTTATGCCGGAGGCGGTCCAGAAAACGAAATAGGAAGCTCGTCGGCATTATTCCAGAGAAAAAGGCACACAATTCCGCCGAGGGTTTTCCGACTTTCGTTGAGAAGAATGGGCCATTTGGTTTTATTCGTCAATTTGATCAATGTCTTTGTCTGGAGATATTGACATATTTTCACTTGTAATCTTCCTAGATCTGGGATTATTCCCGAAAAATTTCGGGGGTACACAAATTTCCTTAAAAAAATTTGTGTACGAGGAAAAATTTCCGATTATTAATTCAAGATCGTGGGAGAATTGGTGAAAAAGTTTTATATCCAAATAAAATTATTAAATTGAAAATAATGACATTTTGGTTATAAAATCTACTAACGAGTGATGATGATGATGGTGATGATCGCGTTGTTAAATTTAGCATGAATGTTTAACAAAACGTCATGGTCAGTGTTATTCAATGATTTTATTAGCAACCTCTCAAAATCTGACATTTTGTAAAACATTCTAAACCGTTGTTAACTTGGCAATTGTTAAAATTTAACAATGGTTTAGAAAATGTTTAACAAAATGTGATTTTAATTCTATAAAATCATTGAATAAACGACAATATTTTGTTAAACATTCTAAACCGTTGTTAACTTTTAACAATTGCTAAGTCCAAAGTAAGAGTGCTGTACTTTTACATTGTTACGCTTTATGGGTCTACTGATAAATAGAAAGTGATTAAAATTTAAATTCGAAATTTCGCAAAATAATCACAGCTATTTGTTAATAATGTGTCGAAGCTCCTCTGTTCGCTACACATTCGTTAAGTCGTCGTGGCGTTAATTGAATTAGGTGATTGATGTCTTTTAGGTGTATTGTATTCCAGACCATCTGAATTTGGTTTCGTAGAGCCTTCAATGTTTGTGGAGGGTGCGTTGAATTTTGCAACCTTCTTCCAATTATATCCCATACATGTTCAATAGGGGAAATGTCTGGAGATCGAGGGGCTACTGAACAAAATTTTCCCTTCAAAAATTTAAACTAACATGGACAAAAATGTCTTTTTTTTAAAAATGGATTTTAAAAGAACCAAAAAGGGAAGCAGATGTGGTTGTAAAACTTTGTGGATATAGCGCTGGACAGTCATGCTACCTGGAATGAACATTAAATAAAATTGGACGTTCCGTTTTTCAGCGCGTCTTCTCCATACTCTTACACGGCCATCATATGTACCTAAACAAAATCTGGACCCATTTATAAAAACGATTGAGTTCCATTCCATATTCCATTTAGATCTCTCCCTATTTCATAACAATCGTTGCCGACGAAGAGGTGGGGTCAGAGGTAGTACAAGATGGGGACGGTATGAAAACAGTCCAAAAGACTTTATTCGGCGATAAACTATCCTCATTGTTAATGCCCTTTCGACAACATCAAATCACTGGTTCGCAACTGCTATTGTGGGGGAAAATCAACTCGGATCCCCGCGAAGGAATCGAGTCACCAATACGAAACACGAATCCTTTTTTAAGAAAAAAAGGAATCAAATCCAGGGAATCGATTTCTTTTTATCAGATAGAAACCCCGGTCATTTTTAGTTTTTATACTTATAAATGGTAACTACGATACGAATGATACTACAATCCAGAAAATCCAAAGATTTTTTACCGAGCCTGAGCCGCGAAATATAATTTTAGCCTCATTCTGAAGAGCTGTAACTCTTAGCCAAACTAGTTTTGGTAAATATTCTGCAAATTTAAATATATTATTTTTTTGATCCCTAAAAACCCCCCAAAAGTAACATTATTTTGAATTTTTGCCAAATTAAATTTTGATCTTCATAAGGTTTTTAAATGTGATTCTTGAGATAACATTAGGCCACTTATAAATGGGACAAATTTAAATTCATTTTGACACTATCTATAGTATTAATAAAATGTCCCATTTAGAATTCAGGATTATTTAAAAAAAAACGTATTAAAAAATTA
This sequence comes from Listronotus oregonensis, assembly GCA_019359885.1. Lineage (NCBI taxonomy): Eukaryota > Metazoa > Arthropoda > Insecta > Coleoptera > Curculionidae > Listronotus > Listronotus oregonensis. Next base: position 15,779 of record JAHBCN010012184.1, read on the forward strand.
TTACGATCGAGGAATTAAAACTTTTAAGATCAAATTTAAGTAAAATGTATGCCCATTTTTGGATATAGAACGTTTCACGGGGGGTTTTTTTAATCATCAATGACGTCATGACTTAAAAAGGGGGTAGCTAATTCATATAAATTCAATGCTGTTCACATTTTTAATTAAATTTAGGCAATATTGATGCAAGAGTTTCAAAGCGCTGTTTAGAGCACGTTCAGAATTGTTTTCTAAAAAATTTTTAAAATTTTTCATGACCAAAATTTCACCAAAAAATTTTAATTTTCTTAAGGAAAATTAAAAAATCTATTGAACCAGCGTTACCCGGGGGTTTAAGAATCCATGTCACCAAAAAATATTTAGACTTAACGTTATTCTTGTCTCAATTTTGTTGATTTTTTTGTGTTGTTGCAACATTTTTAGAAAGATTTCATTTTTTAAAGCCAACAGTGTTAAGCCTTATAGAAACTAGAAAGAAATACTTGGAATATAATACATATATAACAATTTGCAGTTAGTACCTGAAATATAGCACGTATATAACGATTTGCAGTTATTTTAAACTCTTTCCGATTTTCGGGAAAAAAAGACGGTCTAAAAATTTGGGTTTTTTTTTTATAATATTCTTGTACCGTGCTATCTTATACCTTGCTAGAAAAACGTTTTCTTTTCGCATGTTCTCTTTTTGGGAAAATTTTATTTGTCAATTTAGGTTTTTTTTTTTAATTTCTTTTTTAAAAATTATTTATATAAATGTTATATAAGGTTAAAGGGGATTTTTGAACCTAAAGAACAAAAATCCATCCCCGTAACTTAAATTTTGCGGTGGTGCCACTTATACTTACAATTTAACAAGTTGAACCCCCGAACAAAAGTCAATTTCCCTTTTGGTCGATTAAAAAGTCAGGTTTATTCATAAGATGGTGCAATTAGGCCCTGAAGTTCATTTAGGAGGAAAAAATATCCAAAATAATTAAACGCGTACAAAGTGGTTTTATACATCTTTTTACAAAAATGTATTTTCTTTTCCAATTTTTCGTTTATTCCATGAAATATTGTATAATAATTTAATATGTGTTTGGTTTTTTCATAAATAATAAGCAACTGCAAAACCATACGTTTGGCTTATTTACAAAGCAATAAATAATAACATATTCATGGAGAAAAAAGATAATAAACGAATTTATTAAAAAAAAAACTTCCAGTTAAACACAAATGAACAAAAATCAATAACGAATGATATGAAAATTTGAAACACTTTCATCATCGCTCCCAAATTCTGAGGAATCTGAGTCGTTTACATTTAAATAACAGGAAGAATATCTGAAATAAATAGCGATCTTTTCCCAGGCTGCTTGAATAAAATTATTCGTATGGCGGCAGTAATGGGTCCATTTGTTCTATTAAATATGTTCTGTGAGATATGTAATCTTTTCGTCATTTAAACTGCAGTGCTTTTAATCCTCTACATAAGACGCTTTTGAAATTTCCACACCATCAAGATTCTGAAATTTGTTTCGAGTGAAACTAATGTAACATGTTCCCCGTAGAAATAATATGTATACATTTTTTTTATTTAAAAAATAGTTTATTTTAAATACCTGCAGCAAACATTGCGTACATTCTATTTCTAATGATGTGCTCATGAATTTTAAAAAAGGGCTTTGTTTCTGATCCCATGCGAACTAATCTTTTTAACGGTGGTAATTCCGACTCCCAGGGCATCAGCTACTCTCTACAGCATGCAAAGAAATATAGTCATAAATTACATTTTAATATGTATACCAATAACAAACCACAAGAATAAACAAATCTACTTACCTCTAAAACGGCAGTAAGTGGGAACAGGTTAATTCCTGAGTGAAATAGTCAATAAGGTTTAAAATCATATTTTGTTCACCTTCTGAATACCGTCGAGGCATTTTACGCAATAAAAATACGAAAATGAAAATAAAATCTGACGTTACTTTTAACAAAACAATTTTTTTGACAAGTTTGAAAAATGACATAATTTCATAACCCATATTTTAGGCTATTATTATTGTAGCTTTAAAAAATCAGCTGCTGAACGGCAGCCATTTTGATTTTAGGAAACGACCAACCTTTTTGACGTCATAAATTTGTTTCAGTCAGTTTTTGACCTTTTTAATTTGTTAAAAAAGGTAAGGCAATTGATGACGAAAGTACAAACCCTCGTGAAACGAAGTATACCACACTCTTTGGTTAAGAAAAAAATGTTTCATTAAAATGTTGTTTTTCTTGTCCTGTAAAGGTAGGTAGGTAGGTAGGGTGAGTGGACTTTTTACGCCTTTCACCGCGACCGCTCGGTCTATTATGGCTCACGCCTTTTAATATTTCTCCCAATAGGATCAGACTTCTAATAAATCCGATATTAGATTAGGAGAGAATTCTTACAACTCTTCTTACTCGTGTCGCTACCGGACACGAGCACAATATGTGTTATGGTGTCCCTGTCTCCTGGAAGGTATGACGAGTAGACGACTAGATTCGTCATGCCCTCCTCTGCAGGTATAGTGACGGTGGTGGCTACTAGGTCCTTGTTACAGAAAGCAGATGTTCCTTCGGAGGCCGTTTCTTCGGCCTTTCCCTATGAAATATAATCTAAGGTTAAAAATTTGAAAATTTCAAATAGCGTATTCAAAATGGCGAAGTTTGGCATTTATGAACCGATTTGTCTCAAATTAGAAATATAAGGAATCGATTCCTTTTGAAATCGGATCCTTCGAATCATTTTAAAATTATCCTTAGGAAGTTTTAGTAAAGATAAGTTATCAACTAAGTTTAAGTTAAATTCTTACTAAAAGAAAACTATAAAATAAAACTTTTTCCTCGAGGGCGACGTAAATTTTCAAGAGTTTCAATTACATTTAATAACGTCTAAGTAACTTGCTATGTAGTGAAGAAACTTTCTTCTCAACTTTTAAGTTTAATATTATTTTAATTACGATGATTATGAAGGAAAGTAATTTTTGCAAATCAATACGAATAAGCAAATAGGTAATAAAGTAGTTGTATTTTATAGTTTATTTTGATTTCTGGGAATATCAAATTAAAAGAAAAATTATTTGGCTTTTCTCCAGAATAAAGATATTTATATATTATTTTAAAAAATTGTACTTTTTTAGAGATTATTATGGAGAACTAGTCTGCTCTCGCAATAATAGTAACAAAAAACATGAAAAGACATAAAAAGGTTTAATTCTTTATAAAATTGATTTGGGTAATTATTGCATATACGGTTTTCTTCTATTTTTGGATTATATGGTAAAATTTTTATATAGTCATATTCCAGTGTCCTTAGGGATTGCAAATATACTACCGGAGAAGAGAAATTATGTGTTTTAATATTTTTTATTTTAATTTGAAAATTTAAAATTACCATTGATTTTCTCCATATAATGCGAAACTCCCCATTATGACAAGGAACGTCAGCGTGCAGTGTTGCCAACGCAGGGTCTTTCGAATACGTTCCCGCATTTTCACGTCTGAAATATAATTGGGAAAATAAAAAAGCCGCTTTAACTAACCAAAATTAACCATGACCAACTGTTTAGACAAATTCAAGAGCCCCTAGTCGGTCATGGTTAGTTTTGGTAAGCAAAGCAGCTTTTTATTTATCCCAATTATATTTTAGAACCAGAATATCAAAATTTGATGGCCGAAAATTATTAAGTCCGGCAACACTGTTGATACTTATTTTGAATTTGACAATGTACTAATGTAGAAAGAATGTGTTATCAGATATTAGATTTATTTCTAACCTATACTTTTTTAAATTTAAATTAAAAGTTGTTTTCCCGATTTTCTGCGTATTTTGTCAATAGATTTATGTTTCTGTGTGTTATGTTTAACTAAATAATTATCAATTTATACGTTTTTACCCCGCCCAGCACTCAAATTCACTCCAAGATCCAGTAAGTTTATTTTTTGAAAAAAAAAAAATTAAACAATTTCTCTTCTCCGGTAGTATATTTCTATCCCAAAGGATACTTAAATGTAATTTTATTAAAAAAAAATCATAAAATCCAAAAATAGCAGAAAACCGTATATGCAATTGTTACCTTGATTTGTTTTAAGTACTATAATAAGATAATTTTTTATGAAATTAAATAAAAATAGAAAATATACTTACTTGAAAACATTGGCAACCCGTTATAAGATATATATGTTATTTCAAATTTATTCGTTATCGACGGACGGGTGTAGCACATAAATTATTTGATTATATTACTTAAAACAGATAAGAAACTAAAAAATTGTGTTTTGTTAACTGACATTGACTTCTGACATGACTTTTTTAAAAAAATAGTTACTGGTGAAGGTACAAGTGTAGGTACCTTTAATATTTAAAAAATATGTATAAAAAAGTAAATAAAACTTTTAGCCATATAGATAGGTTTTTATAGTTTATTTTGATTTCTGGGAATATCAAATTAAAAGAAAAATTATTTGGCTTTTCTCCAGAATAAAAATATTTAAGAATATATTATTTTAAAAAATTATACTTTTTTATAGATTATTATGGAGAACTAGTCTGCTCTCGCAATAATAGTAACAAAAAACATGAAAAGACATAAAAAGGTTTAATTCTTTATAAAATTGATTTGGGTATGTCTGAATTCCCCGATTTTACCAAATTTGGTATACGGGGGTTTTGAGGCGCTGATTACGAATCTGAAAAATTTTTTTCGCAACGTTTTTCCGAGATATTCATTATCTTTGAAAACAAACTCCTTATTTCACCATATTTCCCCTTTTTGTACACAATTCTTGATTTTATAAAAGTGGCACACAATATTTATATACACCCTTTAAAACCTTATATTTTTATTTATTTTACACCTTTTTCCATTAAATTGCGAAGCTTCACTTTTAAGCGGGGCGGCCATGATTCTTCTAGTGTATACATGGTTGCAGCCACGATCCGACGTGTGAAAGTGAAGGTTTGCAATTAAATGGAAAAAAGGTGTAAAATAGATATAAAAACAAGTTTTTAAAAGGTGTTTTTAAAATATTATGTTCCAATTTAGTGTAAAAATCAAGAATTCTGTGCAAAAAGAAGAAGGAATAGTGTAAATAAGGTTAGTTTGATTTTCAACTTTGATGATGAATATCTCGAAAACGAAACGTTGCCGAAAAAATGTTTTTTCAGATTCGTAATCAGCCCCCCAAAAAACCCCCGTATACCCAATTTGGTCAAAATCGGAGAGGAGGCAACTTTCGAGACAATTACCTTGATTTGTTTTAAGTACTATAATAACATAATTATTTTTATGAAATTATATAAAAATAGAAAATAAACTTACTTGAAAACATTGGCAACGCGTTATAAGATATATATGTTATTTCAAACTTATTGGTTATGGACGGACGGGTGTAGCACATAAATTAATTGATTATATTACTTAAAACAGATAAGAAACTAAAAAATTGTATTTTATTAACTGACATTGACTTCTGACATGACTTTTTTTAAAATAGTTACTGGTGAAGGTACACGTGTAGGTACCTTTAATATTTAAAAAATATGTACAAAAAAGTAAATAAAACTTTTAGCCATATAGATAGGTTTTTATAATTTATTTTGATTTCTGGGAATATCATATTAAAAGAAAAATTATTTGGTTTTCTTAAGTTTTTTTAAGTAATATAATCAATTAATTTATGTGCTACACCCGTCCGTCGATAACCAATAAGTTTGAAATAACATATATATCTTATAACGCGTTGCCAATGTTTTCAAGTAAGTTTATTTTCTATTTTTATATAATTTCATAAAAATAATTATTTTATTATAGTACTTAAAACAAATCAATTTTATAAAGAATTAAACCTTTTTATGTCTTTTCATGTTTTTTGTTACTATTATTGCGAGAGCAGACTAGTTCTCCATAATAATCTCTAAAAAGTATAATTTTTTAAAATAATATATAAATATCTTTAATCTGGAGAAAAGCCAAATAATTTTTCTTTTAAAGTAGTTGTAGTTGTAAGATTATAAGTGGGATTAGTCAAAAAAAGCTATAATCCATCAACTTTTTTAGATAGGATTAATGGTGTTGTAGGTGCGTTTCTAACCTTAATTCAGATGATCCTAACATTCTTTTATTTAACCTTATCTTTAGGTCCTCTATAAAATGCATATCCGCCGTATTTACCGTTCCCTTCCGAAAATTCCTACTTTGAATTTTTTGACTTTCTTTCAGTAAAAGTTGACTATGTCATTTACGAATTTTCCTTTGACTAAGTCATTTTTTTTGGCGATTTCTGTGTCGATAATAGGAAATAGTCAGGATCTACAAAAAACCAACTCTTATAGCAGTCCCGCTGAATCCTTTGCAGTCACACTTGTTCGCTAATCTTGTTAAACTATTCAATTTTCTTCGAATCTCACCATCATTCAAAGCATTTAATTTTTTTTACTAGCCGCCTTACTCCACCAAACATCAATAAGTTCTCCCCTTGGTCGCTAAGCGACGGTCTGGTGAATCTAATGCGTAAGGTTTTGCCTCAATCTCATAGTATATCACATGCCGATCTTGCATTATTAGTTTTTGGTACAGCATCAATGTTTCCTGACACAACAAGTGATTTCGAACGACCTTTAAAATATCGTAAGTGAGAGAACGGTGACCACAATTAAATTTAGGAAATGAAGAGACTTTGTATTTCGTGCAAATTTTTATTAAAAAATCCTAGCAGAGCGCTTTCGGTAAAACCATCATCAGTGCTATCTACAAGCAAGAAATGAACTTTAAAAGAAAGATTGAAAAATTTTGTTGAAATATTTTAAGGGAAATTTTCAAAAAATACTGTATTTTAGTGATTTTTAATTTTTTTTTTTATATTTTAAAATTTATTTTGCATGAAATTAAACATTAAATATAGTAAATCAATGTGAAGTGATGAATTTAGTAGACTTGGTATGGAAAAGAAAAAGCAAAAGAAAATAAATGTTCAAAACTTACTCGTCGTCAAGCAGGAGCCGCAGCAAATTTGAGCCAACAAAACATTTTAGAGGGCTTCAATAAAATATCACATTATTACACAAATTTAAATAAAGTCAAACAACATTAATATTTGTTACATTTTCCCTTATTAAAGGGTGAAATTTAAAATTTAAAAAAACTATACCATTTTGTGGAAAGACGAACATGTGATTATGTTAGGTTAGGAACCAGTTGTACTGACGTATAAAAAAGGATAGACAATCATTTTAAAGGGTATAGAAAAGGAGGTACTACTCCGAGGTTGTTTAGAGTGTGGTTGTTAAGAACTGTAAAATTATTATGTTTAAAGGCTGTGTTAGAGAAATGGAATCAAAAAACAATTTTAAGTAATGATTATTTGTTATAACTTTAATATAATTAAGAAATCGTAATTTGTAGTAAATTATGACAAATGTGAAAATATTTATGAAAAACGGGGGGCGCGTTCAAGAAATCAGATTGAGATATTTTATTTTGAAACTTTTAATATAACTGAGAGATTCTTACTTCTAAACAGAAACGTAAATTATAATGAACTATGAAAAATTTGAAAATTGTTTGTTTGAGAAACGTTACAGAGTGAAAATTTGGTTTTTCAAATGAAAAACTTCAAAAAGAAAAATTTTTTTTTAAAATTTTTGTATAGTTATGTCTAGAAAATTGATTTTATTATTATCTTCTATTTCCAAAGTAAATGAGATTTAGAATGAAATGAAACTTCGGCTTTTGGCACACATTTAAAAGAACTCAAACACAACTTTAGTCCACAAAAAAATTCAAAAATCTTGCACAATACTACATCTAAAAACTTTAATAGACTAGATTTTCTCGAAGACATAGAAATAAACAAAGAGCTTAATACCAACAACTTATGTCTTAACACTCAAGTTAACCTTAAATTTTACCTTTACATAGGCGTCTTACGAACTAAATCACTCGATGATGAAAAAACAAATTACGCTTTAGCCACATTTTTGGGAGATCCAACGTCCTTGTTTTTTGCATATTACATGATTTCCATATTCTTTTCAACAATTCAATTTATTAAAAACAATCTTTTTGACCCAAACATAACAGTTAATTAATTTAAAGTTTTTCATTTGTCTGCTGCACTCGGCCTGCCTCCATTCCTGGGGGTCTCAAAGAACCTCACACTCCCTCTCCGCTTTGTCCTCCTTATAACCATAATAACCCCCTATCAAACAACGCAACCGCTTCCTTTCTAACTCCACTAACATCTCCTCTACTATTTTCCCAACCTTGTGAGCTTCTTTGGTAGACCCCAGGGAATGTCAGGAGAATGAGTTAGGGACCTTTAGATATTAATTTTTCTTTTTCAAAATTTCTTCTTTTTAAAAAGGTTTAAAAAAAAATTCTTTTTGAAGTTTTTCATTTGAAAAACCAAATTTTCACTCTGTAACGTTTCTCAAACAAATAGTTTTCAAATTTTTCTTAGTTCATTATAATTTACGTTTCTGCTTAAAAGTAAGAATCTCTCAGTTATATTAAAAGTTTCAAAATAAAATATCTCAATCTGATTTCTTGAACGCGCCCCCCGTTTTTCATAAATATTTTCAAATTTGTCATAATTTACTACAAATTAGGATTTCTTAATTATATTAAAGTTATAACAAATAATCATTACTTAAAATTGTTTTTTGATTCCATTTCTCTAACACAGCCTTTAAACTTAATAATTTTACAGTTCTTAACAACCACACTCTAAACAACCTCGGAGTAGTACCTCCTTTTCTATACCCTTTAAAATGATTGTCTATCCTTTTTTATACGTCAGTACAACTGGTTCCTAACCTAACATAATCACATGTTCGTCTTTCCACAAAATGGTATAGTTTTTTTAAATTTTTAAATTTCACCCTTTAATAAGGGAAAATGTAACAAATATTAATGTTGTTTGACTTTTATTTTAAATTTGTGTAATAATGTGATATTTTATTGAATCCCTCTAAATGTTTTGTTGGCTCAAATTTGCTGCGGCTCCTGCTTGACGACGAGAAGTTTTGAACTTTTTTCTTTGCTTTTTCTTTTCCATACCAAGCCTACTAAATTCATCACTTCACATTGATTTACTATATTTAATGTTTAATTTCACGCAAAAATAAATTTTAAAATATAAAAAAAATTAAAAATCACTAAAATACAGTTTTTTTGAAAATTTCCCTTAAAATATTCCAACAAAATTTTTCAATCTTTCTTTTAAATTCATTCTTGTTGTAGATAGCACGATGATGGTTTTACCGAAAGCGCTCTGCTAGGATTTTTTTAATAAAAATTTGCACGAAATACAAAGTCACTTCATTTCCTAAATTCTTACGTGCACACAGCCACAACCAAGTTCCATTTACAATTAAATTTGTTGAACCATCGCTTTACAGTGTCCAAGGCGGGGCTTCATTGGTAAGATGGTTGAAGCATACCTATCCAGATAATCCAGTTTGAAAATCGTAGTTAATCAATACAATACTATCCACATGTAAATTAAAATTCAATTCCCTGTTAAATCATTAAAATGGGCCACCGATTCCAGAGCAATATCATTTATTTGATATTAAAACATCATAGAAAAACGGTCTTTATAAAATCTCATTGTTTTACATTTATTAACATTTAAAATTAAAAAAATTGTGTTACACCACGCCACTAAACAATCTAACTCTTGTTGAATCATTGACAATCTGATAAAGAACGAATAAAGCACAACTTATAATGACTTATAATGCAGCAAGAAAGGAAATTTTATTTGGAGAATGCTTGGAACGCAAGATGTTCGCTATTATTTCCGTAAACCGAACAAAGGAGAGAAACTCTTCAGCAATTAATGAACTGATGCATTAACAAACGCATCAAAAATATCACAGGAGGTTGCTAGCCTATTTTGTCCGAAGAAATAATTCCCTAAATCTTTAGATCATTTATAAAAAATCTATTGCCGTTGAAAAGTCATCAAAACTAGAGAATGTGTGATGTCTTGGACAGGGATCTTCTCCCCATTACATTTAATAGCTGTTCTAATTGTAATATCATTTTAAATAAAATTTGATTTATAATATTTTCTTTCTAATATTTATATTACTGATCGGTAAGGATTACTTACCACTGACCTCAATATGCACCGGTAAAGGGTATCAGATGCGCGGTTCAAAAGGAGATTTTATGGGGAAAAATGTTCCGTGCGCCGTTTATCCTTAGGGTCCTAAATCATGCGCAGAACGGACTAGAGATCGATTTTATTTACAAATTGTCGCCGGCCAGTTCCGTACTTCGTCAATTGATGACTTAAACAAATATATATTAACGATTAAAAACCATGGTTACAGGTTTTTTGAACCAGTGAAACACATTGGTTTGTTTAGATGTTGTTCTTAATCAAAAATAAACATATTATCCATTGTCAGCTCCTTAAATTCCTCTAGTTCTTTGATGTTACAGCTATGGAAAGCCACAAATTTTTGTATGGTTCACAACTGATGGTTGTAGTTAATAATAATAAAAAATGGCGAATACGACTGAACATGACTCTTGTGGCTTATCTAAGAATTAACTTTTGTTTCATCTATGTAACACAATCATAATTGAAAAAAAAACACTATAATTATTTATTTGGATTAAAAAAATCTGAAAAAAAAATGTATTGCATTAATCTAAAAAGTCAGTAAGTATGATTACAACATAAAACATATTCCCTGGAGCATATGCCTACTAGAGGCACCGCCGCTTGGAAAACGATCATTTGCAAGAAAGAAAGAATAGCAGTATAACATATATATACCCCGCTCTGCATGCTGATTTGTTGGTCACTCCGCGTCGATCTATCGGCACTATGGTTGGAGCCACGAAGAAAGGTTTATCCTATGATTCTTTTTTCTCTTTCGCACTGCCAAATGGCAAGGCTGCCTCTAGTAAATAAATGCTCGTTTTGTATAAATACATTTAAGATGTTTAGAATATCCTTTTTTCGCTATCGAAACATAAGTGTAAGCAGGAAAAAAAAGTTAACGTTATTTGTATAAACATTTTTTTTCCCTTTTGTTTATGTCTGTTCCAATCTCGCAAAAAAACCCTTTATTGCATCCCTTTACTGATCCCCAAGCAAAGCAAAACCCTTTAAATATATAGAAAGCGTTCAAACTTCGTCGTTTTTGATCTGACATAAAACCGTTAAAGTCGACAGTCACGCGTTTAATAAATTCTAACAGTTTCCAAACCATTTTAAGGGTACAAAAACTGGGTCTTGAAATTAACCCCATCTTTTATTAGCCCCTATTTTTTCTATTTATATTTTGCAATATTAATTTTGTTAACTCATGGTTTATATTACTACTAAATAATTTATATATGTATAGAAACGCAAAATAAAAGAATTTAGTATCTAAATTTAAAAAAATATTTTATAAATATAAAAATTAATGCATACAAATTTCTAAGTCCGGAACTGGTCCCTTTTTAAAAAATACGCATGCTTAATGACACATGTTTGTTTTTTGGGAGGTCGTAAACTTGCATAAATGCGATTAGTCATTATATATCTAAA
>JAHBCN010012185.1:0-27308 GCA_019359885.1 Listronotus oregonensis
ATTAAAAATTTCTTATATCTAAAAATTTTTATTTTAATGGAAAATTTAAAAAAAAGTACAGAAAATTTTGTATTTCATTCCAATTAAAGTCAATTTCGACATTCTTATGGAGTCACATCAAGGTAGGTTGTTGGTCACATCAAAACAAAAATAATATATGATTAAATTAAAAAAATTAAAAAAATTATCATATATCCCCCATATATTATCCATAGCTTCGGTTAAAAAAGATTGGATTTCTCTTCCAGAAAAAAATATTTTTTTTTAATCTGTACCCTGTATGTATCCCAAATCAGACCCTTTTTGAATATTTTTCTAGCCCCCTACAACACTTAGCATTCTGGACCCATTAAAGAAGTGAGGTTTTTTATCCAACGCTCACGGGGTTCCCCTCTTGCCCACCGTCATGGGGGGGTCTGTCGTGTTCATAGGTATTTTCCCCTTCTGCTCAGGGAGTTGGCCAGTTTTCCTTTTGGCAGCTCCCAACAGAGCAACACGTGTGCAACTTTTAAAATTTTTAAGTTCGAGGGGCCCCCCGAACTTCTCCTTTCTTCGTTCCTTCATCCCTAGAGGTCAAGACTATGGAACCTGCTCCCCCGAAAAATTTTTTCTTTTTCCCCCAAATTTCCCCAAAAAATTTAAGTCCCGTAAAAAAACCCCCTTTTACCACACTGAAGACACCCACGGTTTAAATCTTGGGATCAGCCTTCGTGGACTGTCCCAAGTTAAAAAATAATTGATTGATTCCTTAAATTACCCCAACTGGTTCTAAAAATATTTCTATAGTGATTTTGGGAAAAAAGGCCCTTTTCCCAAAATTTTTTTTAATGTTTTTTTTTTAATTTGTGCAATTTTTATTTATGCAAGAAGAATACCCCTATTTTTCTTGCACAATTTTTTGGGGAATTATTTTGATTTTTTTTAAGTACCAACCTAAACATTTTTGCATTATAAAAAACATAACCTAAAAATGTCGAGCGTGCACAAGTTCAAATATAATTAAATGGGTTGAAAAAAATTTTATAAATTTTATATTTAAAAAGCAATAATTTTCAAACGAAAAAATTAAAAAAAAAATTCCCGAGAAAAAAAAAAGAAAAAAACGCAAAAAATTTTCAAACGGCTGTAGAAAATAACAGCTTTTTGGGCCAATGGTTTTTTTTTTTTAAAACAATAATACCAAGCATAGAGAAGGAATTTAAAGTTCCTTTTTGGGGCATGATGTAAACTATGCGGGAGAAAGAAGATAAGACAAAATTAGAGTGAAAATCCCCCTAGATTGGGAAGCCCTAAACTTAAAAAAGCAAATTGATGGAAAGTCAAAGGGGAAAAAAAAATTTTTTATTTAAGAAAGTTTCCCTTTTTAAAGTTTATTTTTTGAAAAGGAAAAATAAAGAGTCACAGTTTGGTGGCAGTGACTGCTGTAAAGCGGAGGAAATTGGTATGTTTTGGTTTTTCATCATTTACGGCACCTAACTGTGATTTTTTTTTCCATTAAAAAATTTTTGGAGTTTAAAATTTTATATTTAAAACAATAAATAATGGTTTTATTTAAAAAAAGGGATAATTAGTCCTAACATTGATATTTTTAATAAAAAAAAGGGGGAAGGGGCAACAAGACTCCAGTTGGGTGGCAGTAATTGCTGTTTAAGACGGTTTAAATTTTTCTAATTTTGGTTTAATCATTTACGCCACCTCTGTGACTCTCGTTTTCCATTGGAAATTTTGGGATTTTTTAAACATTTTTCCATTTAAAACAAAGAATTAATGATGTTTTTTTTTAAAGAGGATAATTTTCAACTTTTCATGACTCATGTTAAAATTTTCCAGTTCTAACTTTGTTTTCAATAAATGAAGGGGAAAGGAACAATCAAAAAAAACACTATTAGTGTAAAAAATATAAATTGCTTTTTTAAACTGCAATAAATTATTTTTGATTAGGAAAAAAAGGGTCAGTAACCCATACTTTGCGACTTTTTTAAAAAAAAATACATTTTTATTTTATAACATTTTTTCTTTTTAACCAGTGAATTTTTTTTTGTTTTGTTTAAAAAAAACAAAAGGACAGTAACGCCATTAAATCTTAAATTTTTTCCTTTTTAAAAAGTGGCATAAGCCTATTTCTAAGAAACAGGTGTCCTTTCAGTGCAAAAATATTTTTAAAATGCCAAAAAACTTTGGCAAAAAAAATTAATTATTTTATATTGAGCATTTTTATAAAAAAAAAAGCAGGAAACACACTTTTTGAGAGAAAAGTTAAAGGGGCGCCCCAAACTTGAATCAAGAAAAAAAAATTTTTAATTTTTTAGAAACCAACCATTTAAATTTTAGTTACAGCAAAACGGAAAGAATTTTACATCGGGAAAAGGGACGGCGAAAATAAGGAAATATTCAATTGCCGCCACCCGAACCTAAAACCGTTTTTAAAAATGAAAAAAGAACAACGATTGGATTTGCTCACAATTTTTTTTGGAACCCCAATTTTTTAAAAATATAATATTCACCGATAAAAAATTTTCAGCTGCTAAATGGGATACAAGGTATCAGGCCCAAGGAACAGAGTTGAAAAATATACCCAAAAGGACAGAAGTAGTGCGATTTTGGGAAATGTTTTTTAATGTATATCATGCCCTTCTGTACTGGGTGTTTTGGGACAGAAATTTAATCTTTCAAAATAAGTTCCCGTTCAAGGCCCCAATCGATGAATGGATGGAAAAAGGTATCGGGTTTTTCCATGGCCCGCATGCCCATTTAAATGTTATGGAAAATTTGGGGGTTATTGTTAAAAAATAAATAGGAAAAAAGAGTTTGGGCCCCAAAATAAAAGAATTTAAGGATAAAATTTAGAGGCGTGGGAAAAGGGTTTGGGAATCGGGCTACGCCCGGGTTTTCTATTGTGCCTGGAAGGCTAAACTCTTTTAGAAAAAAAGGGCCCACTAAAATATTAAATTTTTTGGGAAAGGGTATTTAAGTGAGGTTAATTTTTTTTTTCCCCTTTTTTTTTATTTATAGAATTAAAAAATAAAACACGGGAAAAAAAAAAGATTTACAAAAATTGGGGGAAAAATCAAAATTTAACAAATTTTTTGGGCCCCAAAATTTAAAGGGCCCCCACTGTACAACTTCTTTATATTTTTTTTTGGGAAATTTCTTCAAATAAAGCCATAATAAAAAATTTAAAAAAAATGCAATTTTGACAGATAAAGCTGTCATTTTAGCGACACTTGCACGTTTTTTTTTTCGAAATATCAAGAAAACTAATGTAAACCTAAATTTTAGTTAAATTTAATAATTGAGAAATTAAAATTTTATTTTACATGTGGATCTTTAAAAATTGTAAATAAAAAATTGTTAGTCAAAAAGTAGACTCACGTTAAATTTATTAAAAAGTTAATAAATAAAACATAACTAATTTTTATAACCTAAGCATTAAATTCTTTATATTACATATTTTTCACCCAAAATTTTCGCTTTACATAATAATAAACCTTTATAATCAGTGACGCCATCCCTTTCAACTTTCATGCTAAAATAACTCGCGAAAAAAATGCATTTTTATAACCAATATAACATACTGTTTTCCATATGGATGCCCACGTTATGTTTCCACGTTCCAGCTTCATAAGAGATTTCCCGAATTTTCGTATACGTTTAACAAAGTTCCTTGTTATTTCCTTGGGTTTATCAGAAAATTCGGTTACGTCAGAATCCTGATCACACTAATATTTATAATTTCTAATATCCATTAATATATACATTTTAATATGCCTAATCGAATTTTTTAAACTAAATTTTAAAAAATTACTCTGATATTGTGATACCTTACATACTTAGGGTTAAATTTCAACATACTAAGTTGAAACTGACTTAGTAAGTTAAAATTTAATTTATTTTTTTTTGGCTTCTCTTGGCTCTTAGTAAATATAACATAATTAGTTTAAATTTTAACACAGTAATTTAAAATTTCGACTTAGTAGTTAAAATTTCCAAATTTTAATAAAGTCAAGTTGAAATTTCCACTTAGAAAGTTGAAATTTCGATATATTTTTTTTACTTGGCCCCTCTACACTTTCGTACTAAGTTCTTCAATATAATACATTAAAATATCAACATTGACATCGACAATATCGACTTTCCTTTGTTACTGAGCCCTTCTAAGCTTTCGTAGTAAGTTAAAATTTCAACATAATTGAGTTGAAATTTTAATTAAGTAACTCAAAATTTTAACTTATTTTTTTTTACTTGGTCGCTCTGGGGTTTCTAAGTTTGTTAAAATACAACATAAAAAGTTAAAACTTCGATTAATAAGTTGAAATTTCTTTTACTTAGCCTCTCAGAGATTTTGTAGTAAGTTGAAATTTCAACATAGTTTTTTTTACTTGGTTGCTCTGGACTTTCGAAGTAAGTTGAAATTTCATTATAATAAGTTGCAGTTTTAACAGAGTAAGTTAAAATTTCGACTTAGCAAATTAAAATTTCAACGCTTTTTTTTTTTACTTGACCGCTCTGGGGTTTCTTAGTTTGTTGAAATTTCAACATAGTTACATAGTTTTTTTTCTTGGTCGCTCTGGGCTTCCGTAGTAAGTTGAAATTTCGACTTAGTAAATTAAAATTTTAACGCATTTCGTTTACTGGGTTCTTCTGAGCTTTTACACTGAGCTGAAATTTTAACATGATAAGTTGAAATTTTAACAAATTAGTTAGTAAGTTGAAATTTTAACTTTTTTATTTGGCCCTTCTGACCAGAATGATTTCCAAAATTTTGAGTTTTCACAGGAGTTTTGGTAATAGTACATTAATTTGTGTTTGACACTTTTGAAAAATTTCAGTAAAATTACTGCTATGACTCATGCGAACGAAAGCTAATTTTGAAAACAGCCATAAATGAATCAGTGTAACATAACCCGTAAAGGTCAAAAATGTTTAAATAAAATTTTTGCCTAAGATATGGCCGAAGTTTTCTATCCAAAAGCCAAAAATGGAAAAACGAACAAACTTATTAAGATTCATTTGCCACCTGACAACTATGACCTCAGAAACTCAGGTTTAATCAGATTGCAAACCTCTAAATATCCCCTAAATATACGATATTACCGCCCTTGTGTCAGGGCGTTCCGAGTAAAAATGAGGAGTTTTCAGAATTTTTTCTTTACTTGTGTCTTAAAACCTACTTTTATACCAAATTTCAAGTTTTTAGTCCCTCGGGAGGTTCCCCATAAGTTTGGTGAGTCAACTAGTAATTAGAATATTTTATGTGCATTTAAATACCAAATCTCATACCTCTATGTGCAACGATAACAAAGTTATGATAACAGGCTGGCTCACTACCGCGCACCTTTATTTAATTGTTCCAGTGAAAAATTAAGTAATCGCATAATATAATTCTTTGAAGCACAAAAAAAAACATATGCTTTTCTAGTCCAAAGGAAAGGAAAATTAAAAGGTTATGAAACTACACATTTTTTTTGACAAAATCTTTTGAATTTAATTAGAAAATTTTGTTGAAAATCATCACAAATATTTCTATTTTAAGGTTTAATTTCAAGTAAATTTAGAATTTCATAAAATTCATACTGCTCTCAAGTTATGCTCGTTTTAAGTAAGTTTAGAAATTAATAAAACACGTATTTATTTTTTCTGATATAAAAATTTAAACGTCAACAAATATTTTTCAATTATTTTCAAAATTCCTTGGAAGGTATATTATGTTTCTTACCACGTACAAGTTTAATATAAGAGAAATTTTGGAAAGTTCGTAAATTTTATTTGTTGGGAAAATGTTTTAATTATTAGAAAATATTTGTCGTAAATATCTTTCCCAAGCACATATTACTTTAGGTATTTCAATTTTCAAATATAAGCTTTTTGGAAAAAAAGAAATAAATCTTGGTATGTACATACTACGTATAAATGTAAATAAAAAAAATATTTTAAAATACCGGGTTTTTATTCTAGTCAATAATATGACAATATTTTTTGGATTTTATTCTTTAACACTTAGCTTTTAAGTCCTCATGGAGTTTTATAAAATGCAATTCCAAATTTTGAGTAATATTTAACAGCATAAAAATTTTGATAATTCTCCAAATATAAAACACAATTAAATAAGTTAAAATTAACGACAATCTTGTATTGTCAAAGTTAAATTTATTTAAAAAAAATATGTTTTTCATTTTATATTGGGAAAATATTCAAAGACTTAAAGCCTAAGTAGTAACATTTTGTGTGTTGTTTAAAAATTATATTTCTTAGCAGTTTTTGTATCCTTATAAGTAAGTTCTAGGTAGTGTGAATGCCGGATTTTTATATATTTAGCCCACTGTTCTTAATGCTATGCGGTAATGCCACCACGGCGTTGAACAAATGCCTACAATCTATAT
Organism: Listronotus oregonensis; assembly: GCA_019359885.1. Lineage (NCBI taxonomy): Eukaryota > Metazoa > Arthropoda > Insecta > Coleoptera > Curculionidae > Listronotus > Listronotus oregonensis. The sequence continues at coordinate 6,381 of JAHBCN010012185.1, forward strand.
ATTAGTTTTTATTAATGTCTGGGTAATGGCATCTAGACATAACCTTTAAATTAACATGGAATACAAAACACACAATAGCACGTCTTTGTCCATGGTCACCCATACGTCATTCATTTATCTTTAATTGAAAAATATTTTTGAAATCCCCAATCATTATAAGCAAACGTGATCACCTGATTTTTTTCAATCCGATGCACGGTTTTCGCTTAAAAAAATAAAAACCATTTTCTGCATGATCATAACAATATCATCATGCAAAGAAATATCTGAATTTAATTTTTCTAGGTAAAAAAACGTGCATCGGACTAAAAAAATTATGAGCAGATTTAATCTCTTGATTTTTTTTAGTTCGACGCACAATTTTCACCTTGAAAAATTAAATTTAGATATTTCTCTGCATGGTGATATTGTTTACCGATATTGTTATGATCATGCAGAGAAATGGTTTTATTTTTTTAAGCGAAAACCGTTCATCGGATTGAAAAAAATTAAATATTTTTTTTTGCTTAGAAATGATTGTGAAATTCAATCAACTTTGCTTATAATTAATTGGGGATTTCAAAAGTATATTTTTTTAAGAAAAATCAGTGACGTACCATAAATATCTGTTCAAATAGGCAGGTCAAATTCCGTACGAACGCCACTAGTGGAAATAAAAAATGTAGTACACTTAAAATGCCTCTTGTATGCCAAATTTTATTAAAATATCCTGAGCAGTATTACTGATATTAATAATAATTAATGATTTATTTTTGAAAATTTTACCATCCTGTACCTCAAAACTTAGGACGTTTAGGACATACGTTCATATGAAGTTTTCTTCTTAAAATGGACCCAAAAATTGCCCCCTTTAATATTGACATTCAATTAAAAAACACCCTGTATAAAGCAAGCGCTCGGGATAATTTGACCCCGTCTTACTGCCGTTAGGTATCCACCTAACTATCAGCCCTTCTGGATTTAGGCACCTTAGGGGTTCAACTTTAAGTGACCAAAATGGCTGACATACAGGGTGTCCCAAAAGGTATGGTCCAAAGTTTGGGATCATGTAGATTGGATCAAAATAAGTTAACAACTTCATATTACTTTTTGCTCTATGCCCCTTCTTTACCGAGCTATTAGCTCTTAAAGGTAACAATTGAAAATCGATTTTTTATTAATAACTTTTGAACGGCTTGTACGATCTGGGATTTTTTTTTGTTGATTAATTCTAGCTAATAACTGCTTACATTAACTGCTATAAACATGCCCAGAAACCATCAAAGATACCAGGACCGGACTACCAAATTTGTAAGAAACTTCAAATTTTTGTAGTGTTGCCATATTTAACATTTTGACCTTACTGGTAAATTCCCCTAAGTTTTCTATGGGAAAAAGGTATACTTTATCTTTATTGATAGGACTAGCGGTTTTCGCGTAAAATGCATTTAAAATCATTAAGGTATACTCGAGGGCTCTCATAAGATATATCCTGGGCACTCATAAGGTGTCTTAAGGACTCCTATAAATCTTTTTCAGCTGAAAATTGACTTCTGGTAGTAGATTTTGACATAAGATTCATAGGGAGTCCTAAGTACACTTATTAGAGCCCCAGGGTATATCTTATCGAGAGCCCTCGATACCTTGACTTTAAATGCATTTTAGCGAAACCCTGACCATCAATAAAGATAAAATATACCTTTTTCCATAGAAAACTCAGGGGAATCACCAGTAAGGTCAAAATGTTAAATATGGCAACATGCAAAATTTTAAGTTTTTTCAAATTTGATAGTCCGGACCTGGTATCTTTGAGGTTTCGGGGCATGTTTATAACAGTTAATGCAAGACAGTTATTATCTAAATTAATCAACAAAAATTAGATCGTACAAGCCGTTCAAAGTTATTAATAAAAATCGATTTTCAATTTTACCTTTAAGATAATACTCGGTAAAGAAGAGCATAAGCAAAGTTATATGAGTTGTGACCTTATCCTGATCATATGATCCCAAACTTTGGACCATACCTTTTGGGACACCCTGTATTATCGATGACGATTTTTTTCCCAAAAATTTTGCACTTTCACCCCTTATTGCTACCCCCTGTATCCAATAGGTTGTCAGCCTGCGCGAGAACATAATTAACAATACTAAGTGAACATGTTTTACGGGAGAAACTCCATATTACTGATGACGATGATTTTCGGCTCTAGCTCTCCGTCTATCCTATATAAAAACATGCATTTTTTTCGTTAATCTGTAAGTATCCAGAATTGTAGTTTCAAAAACACAATCGTTTATCATAACTTCCAATCAAACATCTTGATTTATTTGCATCTATCAGGCTTTTTCCATAGGGTAATATTTTACAAAATATTGGTTTTTTGAGTCGATATCTTTAAAAATATCCATTAAATTTTCTTCTTTACTGATTTAGAAATGATGCTTGAGCTCTGATGTAAAATGACTAAATTTAAAACTAAGTACTATTTAATATCATGGGATACACTAAAAAGCAATATTACTCTAGGTTAGAGATAATATTCACATTAAAGGGATAACTCTAAAGATTAAACTAAGTTTAATCCGGAGAAGTTTACTCCCATTTATTTCAACGTCTTGTAATTCCAAGCTTAAGACATTAACGTAAAATGATTTTACTTAAGACGGCTTACTCTTTTAACGGCTTATTTCGCTTTTAAAATGCAAATATGATTTGAAATGTTCGTTTTAAGTAAATTATGACTACGTTTAAGAGATCCTTAGATAGATCTCCTGATCTAAAACCTTCAATCAGAATTTTCACTACTTTCGATACTTATGATAAACTATATTTTATTTCATACTGTACCTTAATATACTGCATTACGTTGTCAGTTTGAGTACATTACATCACTAGCCCGGCATAGTAACTTTACCGGACTGAAACTGAAATTTAGTATTTTTACTAACACATGGTTAATTTTAAACAATTTTTATTATGCAAATTACAATAAAATTACTTATAAACGTTAACGGTAATACTACAGTTTGAATGATTTGAAATATTTACAGGAGCAGGTACATCTTTTGATTTACTACTATTGGCTTATTTTGACAATTCTGATACCTTCATACTATCCGAATATTTACACTTTAATTTACTTATCGAAACAAAATAAATCAGTATAAAATAAAACGTTGAACGATACACGGCCGTGAAATTCCATTAAAGTGCTCGTCTAGAAATTCCGGACTCAGCTCCTCCGTTGCCTACCATTGCAGAACAAATTGAGAGAAAGGCTTAAAACAAAAAAAAAAAAAAAAAAAAACAATCACATTTGGGTTCAAACTAACTGTCACATGTTTGTTCTTAAGTTAACTTTTTTTTATCTTAATCACAGCTCACTAAGAATTTATACCTAAGTACCAGAGTACCGTGAGTGCCGGGTTTTTTGATGATCAACCCATTTTCCGCAGTCTCATCAACGTTGTCCAAGAACAGAAACATGCAAATGTTGCATTTTACAGCACCTTTTAAACAACGCGGTAATGCCAACACAGACGTTATTTCAAATAACCACTACCTAAATATGTCTCCCGGGCTGGGAATTGACCCCGGACCGCCGGCGTGGCGAGCAGATACTCTGTCCACTACGCTACCGAGGTAACATAGATTGGATTTTGGGGTTTCGAATCTTAATTTCCTCTTTCGAGAAAATTTGATCAGTTTAATTTACCTTACATCGAATAAAAATATGAGTCTAAAATGTTTATAACGGTTAATTTGAGAAGATAATAATAGGTAATCAAAAAGAAATTTTATGCGATGAAGTTACGGATATAAACGTAGTTTGTGTTATAGATAGTTTTCAAAATCGTGGCTCACGCTCATTATAAGTACGTAGAAATATGCATCTGTTTACGAATTTCACCTTCCCGATGAGAGTTCAAATCTCATGAAATTCAGTAGTAGAATACTTTTAATAAATAAGTACGGCAAGTTAAATTACCATTTTTCGTTAGATCAACAAAGTTAAGCAGCGTCAAGCGTGGTTGGTAGTTTGATAGGTGGCTATAGACGAACAGCTCGTGCTGTTGTGTGGTTCGGATTCGACGTTTTGTAGGTCCCGTCTGAATGATATTACCCAGACGTTACTGGGGGAGTTATTTGTATAACGCCCCTGGTGGTGCTACAGTATTGTCTGAAAGATACCGTGGAACGGAACTGGGAAAAAACGGGTTAAATATCATAAAACTCGTCACCCACGGTAAGCATTAAAACATTCTGCCACCCAATCCAACGATAGGCTGGAAATCTTACCAATCAAATTCGATGTGGCTATTTTAAGTGTGTTATGTTACTACATGCGGTAGATCAGGGGTCAGAATGTCTGGACGGTCTGTTTGCAGTGCAATGTGTTTTGCTTACCTACCGCTCGTATTGCTTTGTTAAAATTTATGCAAAGACATTTTTATGTAAAATTAATATTTATTTATGATAAATGCGATAAAACTACCCACAACGTTTGTTTATTCTAATGTGAGTAAAAACACTTATCGTGTTTGTGACTGATGTTGCATTCCCATTAGTAATATCTGCATGATAATGTAAAAGTTAATTCTTGTTCCCTAGACTACTTTAATATATAGGTATAAATAATAATTTTATAAAAATCAAATCTTGTACAAGAGACAATTATGAATATTTTTCCATCAAGCATTGTTAAACATAATACTAATGCTCTATCACCTAGAACATTCTGGTCCTGAATCTAGCCTATGCAATAACATTCTGACCCTGTAAATAGCCACATCATGTGGTCAAAATGTCCTGATATTCTGATCCCTTAGCTATCGCATGCAGTAACATTATGCCACTCAAAATAGCCACATCGAATTTGATTTGTCAGACTTTCGGACTATGGCTAGATTGGGTGGCAGAATGTTTTAATGCCCAATAATTAGTCTTTATAGCCTTTGTGGGGTGTCTTAAAGATAAAAAATAAATTAATGACTACGAGGACGATTTTTTACTAATTATTTTAGCTTATGAAAAAACAAATAACTCAGACAATTTAAACAATATAACGGAGGTTCAGTCTTCTAAATATATTCAAAAGATAATTCTGATGTTTACCTACAAACCTCTATAAAATCACTTTCAGCGACCTTTGCCGCGTGAAATACCGCTTCCTATCAGATCAGCGAAGTCAAACACCGTCAAGCGAGGTTAGTGGGCTTCGTGATGCAGTGTGTTGTTTGAATTCTACGTTAAATTATAGGTTCCGTTTCCGTCTTAGCTAGACGTTAATGGAGGAGGAATAGTCATTTTTTGTATAACGTCTATGGTGGCACTACTGCGGTGTCTAACAGGTCGTGTTATGCAATCGGTACCCGGATATCGTCTTAAAATTCGGTACTCAGGGTACCCAGTAGGGTAAAATTTTACTTTACGGACACCACGCCGATTTTCATGAATTTTTGCATACAGGGGTTTTTTGGGGCGCTGATCACGAATCTAAAATCAGTTTTTTCCGGCAACCTCTGGTTTTTGAGTTATGAGGCCTCCAATTGAATAACCTCAAAATTATCCCTTCTTGAAACCGACTAACAACAAATGGGACCATACACTGATTAGGCACATATATTAAACAAATACACTAAAATTTACAATAATTTATTGTCTATTTTAAGTAAAAATTATCTCAAATGAATCCACTTTTCTGTAAGTTGTAAGAAGATTTATGATGTATAACTGGTTGCCTGGTTCATAATTAAGTTGTCAAAATATAGAAAACTGAATTTATTTCAGGTGTTTTTTACTAAAAATATGCAATAAACTTTTGTAAATTTTAGTGTATTCGTTTAATAAATACGTTCCCAATCAGTGTATGTTCCATCTTGATGGTAATCAGTTTCAAGAAGGAGGAATTTTGGAAAAAGGTCCATTTTGAGGTTATTCCACTTTGAGGCCTAATAACTCAAAAGCCAGAGGTTGCCGGAAAACTGATTAGACGTGATCAGCCAAAAACTCCTGTATGCAAAAATTCATGAAAATCGGCGTGGTGTCCGTAAAGTAAAATTTTACCCACCGCAGTTGCTGTGTTACTTGAAGTAATACTTTTTCCAACTACAAGGGAAGCATTAGCCAATTTGGAGCTTTCACTATCATCCACGTACCCTCGTGCTACCGAAGAACTCTTCCAGCCTCCTAACCTCATTAAGCTCTCGGAACTACCTCCCGCATCAGAATGAATTGTTGCCGCTGTACGTCTTAAACAATGACCTGTGTACGCCTTAGCATTAGGTAAACCCAAATATGTAGCAATCTTGAAGGGTATATTTCCAAATGTATTTTTGCCTATAGGCTGCACAGTACATCGTTCATCATGATAGCATAAAAAAAACCTATCAATAGGTGCACTTTTAGGTCGCAAAGACACATAGTCTTTGCGACCTAAAACTTTGTTGTGCACATTTCACTGTCATCAATAACCAAAAAGCTCCTTGCTTGCCCATTTTTACTTTGTGGAATTCAATAAATATATGCTGACCCATATCACGCACATCGGAAAACTTCATTTTCACAAGCTCGTCTCTTCTACAAGCTCCGAATACACTATCACTAATGCAACTTTATCTGCAAATATTTTTCAGTCGCGCTTCTTTCTAAAGTTATAACTTGTTCGCGAGTCAGAACCTTCGACTTTTTAGGCTGATAATTTCTCCCAACTTGCTTTAGGAACTGTTGCAGAGAAATAACTTTCATTACTTCTTATCTTCTTATGAACTATTAATTTTTACGTAACATTGAAAACTTTGTCCAAAGGGCCGGAAAAATTGACAAATCTTGAAAATAAGCCATAAAACGGTTTTCCACGCTCCACCGCGTGTTCCGTCCCAGGCCTCAAAATGGAAATATTCTTTCTCGTAAATCCGCCTAGTTTTTTGGCCAAGCGCAGCCAGCTTTGCAGCTTTCACTAAAATATCTTGGGAGATGGGTTTTTCCACTACTTGAACATTTTTTTCCTCAATCGCAAAATTATTTTTATGTGCTGTTTATTGACAAATAACACAACCATGGTTAAAATTACGTTTCGACAATTTTTCAGGAAATGATAGTACTTGCTGTGGTTTAAATTAATACATTCAAAATTCATTCAAATTTTTCTTATAAAGAATATTTAGTGGACATTAAACGTTGAAACCCACGGGTATTAAGGATTATAACGCTTTCGGTCAACGATATCCTCGGGCCAAAGGCCCCGAAACCACCATCGACCTCAAGTGATATTATCTTTTAAACCCAACCTAATAACTTAATGATTTTTACCATAGTATTTGAAGAGTTTTTGGCGACTTGAGGCATTCCAAGGAGAATTTTCTGATGATTTAATTCAATTAAATTAAAAGATAAAGATATCTGCAATTTATAAACGGTTTTAATACAATTGATAAGATTAATCATCAAAAAGCGACGATGGAAGATGAGAAAACAAGTAGACCTGGCGTTAGTATGAGCTCTTAGATCGTCCCCACATTAATTTGGTGAATGTTAGAATAGTACCCCTTCAATTTCAGATATATGCCAAATAGGAAATACTGGAGATTAAGCACAACAATCTGTAGTATAAACATGTTTTATCCATATATTGTTTAGAGGTTATATTATTTTTTTTTTGATTTATGTCATTAATAATTGTCAATTTATCAGAACGTCCGTTTGCAATTAAATATTTCTTTAAAAAAGGGTTTTTTTTTACAATTTAATTCCAAATAAAACATGGAAAAATACTTTAAACCTGATGGGCTGATCCAAATTCCACAACTGCAGCAAAAAATTTAAGCATTGGTATGAAACATTTAGAAATTTCTTAGAAAGCACTTCACACAAAAAAAATATTTGAAGACAAAGATAAGTACATGCTTTTATTTTTTTTGTCTCATCAATGTCTATGATTATATAATGAAGTAAAATCTATGATTCTGCTATAAAAATTCTAGAAAGTTTATATAAACCAACAAATGAAATCTAAGATATATTCTGTCACTGAAAACAACAAGTTAACGAAACTATTGATCAGTATTAAAGAGCTTAAACTTTTGTCTAAAAATTGTAATTTTAAAGCTGTGTCTGCTCAGCAAAACAAAGAAGATTTTATCCGGGATCTTTTATAAACGGCATTATACAGTCTAACATCCGCCAAAAAGATTACTGGAATTTACTACCTTATCTTTAGACGAAGCTGTCTCTAAAATCGAGATCATTAAAATTCTCAAAAACAAGCCGAATCGTATAACAATACAACTAAGTTTTTAACAGTTTCATGTTCTAAAACTTATAAAATTAGAAGAAACAAATGTAGCTTCTGTTTATTCTAAGAATCAAAATCTTTTCAAACATGCTATTTTTGTGGAAATGCTAGACACCAGTTCCATTTCCGGCAGAAATGCTTTTGTCAAAACTTAAAAAAGGGGTCACTGGGTGAAAAGTGCATGAAATCTACAAATCTAAACCAAACAAAACCCACTTCTGCAACAACTTTTGTAATAGCTTCATCATCAAAACACCCATTACTCTTTCAAAAGCAGTAATAAACGTTTCTATCAATAACATGGATGCTAAAGCGCTCATAGATACGGAGTTCAAATACCTTTTTAAATCAAAGTTTGCAATTAAACATAAATTAAAAATTTTATAACTGGGCAAGTTTCTATGTCCTGTTCATCAAAATTAAGGGCTATTGTTTAGTAAATCTTCAAATTGAAAATAAAGATATAATCAAATAAAAGTTTTGTTTTGTCAGATCTTTGTGCGGACATTATTGTTGGTCACGACATTATGAAACAACATAAATCCATTGAAATATCTTTGGAGGATCCAATCCCCTTTCAATATGTTGTGTAGCTGAAGCTAAAGTTGAACCACCATACTTATTTTCGAATCTTAGTGAAAATGTTTAAATCCAACAAAATCTGAAGGCATTCGGATAAAGATCAATTTATTAAACAAGAAGTCCAAAATCTTTAAAAAAAGGGATTATTGAAGAAATTATTTCACCATGGAGAGCCCAAGTAATATAACTAAATGTGACAATCATAAACGTCTTGGTGTTATTATTCTAGATATTAAAAATTTACTTTACTTGATGCCTATCCCCTCTTCCTAATATTAGGTTTATTTCAAAATATCAAAGTATCAAAATTTGCAAAATGATCTTAAATCTGCAACCATCAAATACCTATTCAAGAACTGATAAACCATACACAGCTTTCGAAGCAGAAGGTCGTTGTATCAATTTCGACGAATTCCATTTGGGTCACTAATGGATTTCTTATTTCCAAAGAGTGATTGATTCAGTTATTAAAAAAGAAAATTTCGGCGTATTTGCATACTTGGATGACGTCACAGTCTGTGGTGAAAACCAAAAAAAACCATGATATCAATTTACAAAAATTTTTAGATGCAGAAAAAATGGACTTACTTTAAATAAAGATAAATGTAAATTTAATAAACAATCAGTAAATATTCTCGGCTATACTATCGAAAAAAAACAATGCAACCTGATTCTGATCACTAAAGCCTCTTTTAGACCTTCCAATTCCTACAGATTTAAAAAGTCTTCAAAGAGCAGGGATGTTTTCACATTATTCAAAATGGATCAAAAATTTTCGGAGAAAATACGGGCATTGGGATTTAAGTCTTTTTCTATGAATAAGATTTAAATTTTGCATTTGAAAGTCTAAAAACGATATAGCAAACTCCCCCTTTTGTGGACAATTGATGATAAAGAAATTTTAATTGTCAAACAGATGCATCCGATTTTGCTATTGCTGCTACTCTTAGTCAAATGGGAAGACCTAATAATATAATATATTTTGATGCACTTTATTATAGATTTTGCTGGATATTTTCATTTTATTTTAATATACAAATTAAAGTATAAAAAAACACTAGTTGTTATATTATTTTTACCGTTTTATTCCAATGATAAATCACCCTTTATTTACATGATTAATTTAGGCCATTCAAATAATCAAAAAATCGTTATAAACCACCTCAACAACTTTGTTTTTCAACGCTGAATTTGATTATGGTGAGCATGCCTTGAAAACATAATTTATTTTTGTATAGCATTGTTTTTATCAAATAATACATAGGCAATGTAGGCATGTATTTATTAAAAGTTTTAAATATAGGAATTTTCAAATTGACAGAATGTTAAAATAGGTGAATGTTTTCCGATTTAATTTTAATGAAATTTAAATGGTCAAATTATTTACAATTACAATGTTAGCTTACTATTTATAGTTAAACAAAACATAAGTATTATAGCTTTTATTTTACCAATTACTACGAAAAATTATATTTTATATTTTTTTGATTTGTTATATTATTATCTGCTTAACAATTTTTACATTTAAAAATATTCTTTGGGATCCTTTTTTTAAATTCCTGTTTCTTTTTTATTTTATAGAATAAAAAAAATGAAATTTGTTATATGGGTACTTAGGCTATAGACTATAAGGTAAAATACGGGGTAATAAGAAACAAATTTGTTAGAACAATTTTATGATTGAATATGGTTTTGGATACCTAAATATAAAAAACAATGACATAGTGCTATTAAACCCAAATTTGCGTTATTTAAACTATTTTTAAAATTCAACTTATCTGAAATCTGTGTATTTTTAAAAAAAAAAAATGTAGATAGCTTTTTTGTAGAATAAAGCCTATCGGAATGACACCATCTAAAGACAAAAAAAACATTTTTGTTGCAAGAAAATGAAAAAAACAAATTTATAAAAAAAAATAAAGTTGCATTTTTGTTTCTTTTTAGATTTTGCCGATTTTAAAGGCAAGATGGTATGACATTGCTTAAAAGAAAAAAAGCTGACATCAGAGCCTTTAAAATGAGCGTAGCAAAAGTTTTCCATTAAAATTTGATGACTTTTTTTTTATTTTACGACTTTTATCACCAAATTTTTTTTTTATACTAGCTTATTTTTCCTAAACATAATGTATTTTTATCTAAAAAAAGTTATATCATAACGTTATTTTAATAATAAAAAAAATAGCAGAACACAATCTACGTTTCGGTGACAAGTCTGCCACCCTTGTCAAGATGAAATTAAAAAAAAAACAATATAAAAATTAAAACTAAAATTTAAAGTTTTTTTGGTTTTTTAAAAATTTGAAATTGTCAAAGCTATATAATTATTAGAATTTTTAAATATTTATCCAAAGTTTCTTGAAAACTTGGTTTTTTTCTATTTTTTTTTTTTTTAATTTATCATTTTCAGGGAAAGATAACCATATGTACTCACAGTAAGGTGGGGGCGCTAACAAAAACAGGGGAGACCCAAATTACGAGTAGATATCAGGGGAAATTATTAATATAACGAAAACTGCCAAGTCATCCTGCAATGGGCCCCGGACACAAAGGGACCCCGGGGAGTGAAATGACGAAAAAACTCCAATTTGGGAGCTGGGGGACAACGGACCTAAAATATACCGTGGGAATTTCATAAACATGGATAAAAGCAGAGAAGAGAACATGGATATTATTGGGAAGATCTATGGAAGGACCTACAGATAAAGCATCAAGGACTTCAATAGGGTCAAATGAAAAAAAACAGACACTACCTCAACAAAAAAAGGAAAAGCCAAAACAAATATATTAGATGGTGTGATTGCCCACATAGGGACATCAGAGGAAAATATCTAGGAACGGCATGGCTGGCCCCAAAAATGACATAAATTTCTACTACTAACAGGACTCGCATTATAGTGAGGAAATTGGGGTTTAGTTAACAAAATGACAGCGCCAGATCGGTGCAAAAGGAATGCATACATAAGGGACAGGACAGGGTGTATGCTTAAGGGTTGGTGTAGAGCACAATGGGCTTAGACCTCAGTGCTCAGGGCACCAGCGAGGGAATTCACCATGCTACGATACGATACGATAATTTTATCTTGACGACGGTGGTCGACTTGCCACCAAAACGTAGATTAGTGTTCCGAATTTTGTGGGTTTCTTTTTTCTGTTTTAGGCAATCGTTCATAGGAGTCAATGGGATGAGCAGGCTCAGTTGGGCTAAACCTCGAGACCAGGACCAAAGGGGTACCATTTTCTAGAAAATTTCAAGGCGAGTAATCCCAATAAAAACATACCAAAACAGGAATCCCCACAAAACTATAAAATATTTAAATTTATCATTGTTAATATTGAAAGGTGAGTTTCTGAAATGAAAACCTTGTTTTCTAACGCAAATTGATGTAATTTTACATCTGAATTCCTTCAATTTTGATCAACCTTTTTTTTTAACAGTTCCAAAATTTTTAAATATAAATACATTCCTCTTGAAAATTTTTTTTTTCATTTGATGATAGTTTTTTTTTTTTTTTTTTTAAAGGTCATATAGAAGTTTTTTTATATATTTTTAATAAAATATTGATAAAAAAGTTTTCCATTGATTTTTAACTTAAGTAGAGACACTGTGTTAGATATAATACTCATAATCCCTTCTGTATAAAGAACACAGAAGATAATTAAAAATGTTTTGTTTTATTTAAATGTAACAAAAAATGTGGGGAAATTCGAGTTATCTCGAAAAAAATTACAGGTCTTTGTAATATTATCAAAACTCAGACACTCCTGTTTTTAAGCTCTTTTTACCCCAAAAAATACTTTTCCAACAAATACCCATTAAAAATAATTAATTTTGTTTGTTTTTGTATCTGGTAGACGTCCAAATAAAAATTAGTATTCGTTTAACGGAAGAAAAAATTCCTTACTTATGAGTTTGTGTATGACTAACAGAATAATTTTAAAATAAAAGTCTGTTTTAAATTGCAAAAACAACGTAAAAAAGTTTGGCAAAAATTCATTAAAAAAAAAAATTCGCCGGGTTTTCTAAAGCGTGATCCAAAAAAAGACGATTTGATTCAGTTTTTTGCTCATGGTTGGGACGTCACGAAAAGTTATTTTCGGGGAAAAAAATTATAGCCACATTAATTTGGAATGCATTATCTAAGCTGTTTTTAACTTTTAATTAAATGATTTAAGTAGGCGCCTTTATGAGCTTTTGTTTTTTTCGGCATATCAAACAAGTTGTTTCTAATTAAAATATTTTTTTTTAGTTTCGGTAGGAAATTTAATTTTATAAATTTTTATTATCTTTTGAATCATTGATTTTATTAATAAAATCTCTTTCTTTAAACATAGCACTGGTTTACTAGGCCAAGTACCTATAAAGCAAGGTCTACTGAGAAAAACAACAGGCATGCGATTTCTCCTCCTCACTTTTTTCCATTCAATAAATTAAATTTTATAGTACTGATATCTAAAATCAGACCAAGTTCTGTCTACAACTTTGATCCACTATTTTTTGACCTGGCAAGTTTTATACTGACTGTCTGTATTAGTAAAAAAAAAACGTCTGTATTGATAAAAACAGTTTTCTATACAGACAAATCAGTAAAAAACTGCCAAATCAATTAGTACTGGTACAAAATGTGTAGACAGAACTTGGTCTAATTTAAGATTACAGTACTTTTTTCCTTGGGAGCTGTCTTGATTTACTACCATTTACTTTTTTATACCAATCCTCCCATTAGTCTCGTTTTTTCTACAAGTTTGTAGACTGGTTGGTTGATAAATATTCCTGTGGGCCTCATTTTGCCTGTTTGTAGTTGAGTGTGCAAAATATGAGGACCGCATTCTGTAAATATTTTAATCTCAGAAAAGCTTGCAGAATATAATTCCGGATGTTGCCATGAGCTTTGTTGGTCGATTTATTTTTTATACCACACTCTTTAGATATCAAGTAAATAGACTTAATAAATTCTTTGGAACTATTTTAGTTATTGTTTTAATGACAATATCCAATCGTTTCTTACGATTGTCAATTTGTTTGTCAGAGTGTTTTACCTTTCCGAAATCTGGTGCAAAATTGTTTTCCCGACCATCGATTTCGCATTACTTTACCAATTTTCGAAAAAGTACGCGTCTCGGAAGCGAGCAATCGCATTTTTTCAAAGAGCAAAAATCTTTGCATTTTTTAATTCTCCATCCGACTGCATACTTAGTTTTTCGAAAATCAAAAAAATATATATATTTGCTGGCTTTCTTTATAACCGCTGAAGAATGATCTTTTTTTCCCCGATTTTTCTGAAAATTTGGGATAAGGGGTTTTCGACCCTCCCGATTCGATCCCGCCTATGCAAATTGGAAACTTCTTTATGAGCCATCTTGTATACTAAATTGTCACGTACTGATACCTGAAACGTCAAGACGTACAATAAAGGTTTTATGAATATTTAATCTATCAGCACTTCAAATGATTCCCAATGACAGCTGTCAAATTTTGACATTTCGACAAAAGCGTCAAGAGGCAAAAAGTTTTTATTTTTCAATTCTACGTACCCATATGGACTGTTTTTTCGATACTTTTTAAATTTTTTTTCACTTTTTCACGTGCAAGGTGGAGTGAGGGGTAAGGAAAAGGGAAAGGGACCAGCACAGCTACCGGCAACATGTTTGTTTGGTATCTCAGGTAAAAGAATATGAGCATAGTTGCCGGTCCCCACATTTTGCATACTTAACTTCCTTTGGCGCCTGTACTATGTGTTTTGTGATTCACTGCTTTACATTCGCACAGGATATGGTAAGCTGATTCTTCCCCCTCGTCGCACATCCTGCAACTTACCCATTGTATAAGCATATCTTGTGTAGGTGTCGTCTTACGTTATTGTGCCCTGTTAGCAGCCCTACTGTTATGCGAAGTTTTTTCCTACTTTGTCTGAGTAGTTCTTCCTTCGTTCTTTTGGATGGGGCCTTTATGAAGCTTTTCCAAGTTTTATTTTACTGATGCTGGACCAGTATTCCTCGTGGTTTTGGTTACTTTAAGGGCAGGTTCTGGTCCAAAGCAAAGTATACATAAAAACAAGTAACATAACTTCCGTCAAATTTCGCCGTTTTAACGCAATCGGCCCAGGGACCTTGAAGCGAGAATTTCCAGCCTCGACCATAGGCTTACGCTAAATTTGATACTTGAAAGTTTGAATAATTATAAAATAGTTGGAAAAATTATTTTAATGAAGTCACAGAATTTATGTTTTAATTACCTGTGTTTTTGCCGATTTCATTTTTTACTTTTAATTTTGCAAAAAAAAAAACGGGAAATACATAATGTACGAGTGTGCCTAATAATTATTCGGAATTTTAAAAGTGAAAACAAATATTAAAGCTTGTTATTAATTTTTAAAAAATACATCGATTAGCAATCGGTTTAGTTTATATTAATGATAAAATGATATGTTTCGTTTATTAAGGCTCCATCAAACCATAAATAAAATAAAAGTGAAATTAATATCATACTATTACAGAGATTTAAATGTTCTGTTTAATTAAATATTTTTTTCCGGGACGTTTAATAACATGTTCATTTTTCACTATTTTTGAATAGATGATAACACCTATTATTTTACCGGCGAGTAATAGTTCATTACTCGCGGGTCATTACTCATAGGTTTAATTATTCAAGTGATGCATGCCTAGTGACATATGTGACAGATATTAAGGTTGAAAGACTGTCATTACGTTGCTTGCGTGATATTACGTTGCAAACTTTAAATTTAATTCTATTGGAATACACCAAAATAGTATTTCAGTTTTCCATCACCATTTTTACTACCCACAACCACCTGCTTCCACCCATTATAATATATATATATATATATATATATATATATATATATATATATATATATATATATATATATATATATATATATATATATATATATATATCGTAACCACTTTATAAAACGCCGCCACATTGTAAAATAATCGTTTAGTTTGAATTATTTTATAATACGGCTAGTGTTTTTAGCCGTTTTATAAATTGGTCGATCAAAAACGAGGCACATTCTTAAATAGACGATTAGAATAAAATTACGTGGTTTGTCCCAAATATGATGCAATTTTTGGGGACCGTAAAAAACAACTTCCAGTGTAGGTTTTCCTTCTTAAATTGTTAATTTTCTTTATCAAAACTATCTATTTGAGAATGTGGCTCCTATTTGATCGGCCAGTTTATAAAATGGCTAAAAGCATGAGCCATATTATAAAATAATTCTAACTAAACGATTTTCCGGGTCTATCAGTTTGCTCGATCATCAGGTTAAGTGGAAGATCAACCCATACAAAAGTATGCGATGAACTTCGCCATTTCAAAGGTTGCATAGAATATTATCTTTTTTTTTTTTGTAAATTTTTGTTTGTGAGCTATTTGTTTTCTTTGAATAAAGATTTTTATTATTATTATTATTGTTATTATTATTATTTTAGAATATGGCCGTGTTTTATAAATTGGCTAGTCATTTTAAAAAACGGCCCAATTTATAATGTGTCACTGAGAGAATCAGGTAGCAACAGGGAGAGTTACATTATTTGTTATTATCTAATACTTTGTCCAAAGTATGGAGTGAATGATTCCTGTCTTGCTAGCTCATCCGCTTTTTCGTTGCCTTCTATTCCGGAATGTCCCGGTGCCCACAGGAGAGTTACCCTGTTGCGTTCTCCCAGGACTACCAGTTCTTTTTGGCATTCTCATGTCAGCTTGGGCGGGGTTTGCTAGTGCCCCTAGTGATGCCTGGCTCTCTGTTATTATTCTACATGCATTTAAAAAAAAGTGTTCGGATTATTAAGTCGAACGTATTACCATGGATCGCTGCTAAGTTTTATGTGAAATATTTTTTAATTTTGGGGAAAAAATAAAAAAAATATTACAAATAATATTCCAAACTAACTAAAAAAAAACTTGAAAAAAAAGTATAAAAAAAATTAATTGAGGACTTTAAAAATAAAAAAACTGTATTAAAAAGTATTAAATTTAAACATACTAAAAAAAAAATCAAGGCTCTTGATTCAGATTACTTTTGATGTTGTTTTCAGACTTAAAAATTGGAAAATAAATTATAATTTAAACAAAACTAAAAGAACACGCGTTTATAGCAAACCAAACTAAAAAGTAGTAACAGTTTTAAGTATAAAGAGTTTGTGTTACAGTCATGGAAAGTGCAATAATTATTTATGTATAATTAATTTGAAATAAAATTAAAATTAAGTTATTAACAAAAATTTCATTATAGTAAAAAAGCGTTGGGTGCTTGTTATTAAATACTACAATTATTTTATAGCTATTTACAAAATTAAAGTTATTATGAAAATATAGTAAATTGCGTTGCATAAAGTTTGTTATTTATTTATTTTTTTAAACTATAATTTATTAATTTAATAAATTTATTTTAAATTAGAGACTTGAATTGCATCAATGTTACAGACTAACCGTTTACCAAATCGATGTGCGGAAAAAAAATGAAAAAATCAATTTAAATAATTAAAATCAAATATTTAATGCAATTATAGCGGTATTTTAAAAAACAGTCATTAATTTCCTTTTAATTTATTTTTTCCAGCAATAATCGGTATCATAAATAAACGAAAAAGTTGGCAAGCAAGAATGTTTGCCGCTGAAAACGAAATCTGTGTAAAATGGCACGTAAAGTGGACGGTGATTATGTCTTCGCGAATTATTCATGAAAACATGGCGATTTATTTTCATTGCACAATTAAAACAACGTCTCCAGGATTTATAAACTTGGCCATGGTTGTGTTTTTGGGAAAGGTTAAGATTACCAAAGTAAACAGGATCGTTGCAACTTTGTATTTTATAACAATTAAAATTCAGTATCGGAGCCATATTTTGGGACGATTTTCAGATGAATCTGAAGGTATCGCTTGAATACATATGCACTTATGAACAAAAATATTAAATAATCTTGAAATTTGCCATAATACGCAATGCTAATTCTCTGTAAAATTATTTATATTTCCACTTAGAAATTATCAAACAAGGTGAATAAAATATAAAGTGTTAAGAGAGGACAATCTTACAGTTTTATATAATTAAAACATTTGTTGTGTTATGATACACCTACATTGGATTCGTAATAATTCTTCTGAGGAGGTCGCCCAACGTCGGATCGGAAGAAATACGGATCCAATGTAGGTGTAGCCTTACTCATAAACCCCACAGAGTGTAGAAAGTTTTTAGGAAAAGGAATGGAATAGTAATTAAATGGCCGTTATTGATTTAAAAATGTGTAACACTTTGTAGGGTTTATCAGTAACCCAACTAATGTTGTAATGATACACAACTGTAAGATTGTCTTTTTTTTATCATTTTACTTACCTCGTTTGATGATTTCTAAGTGGTAATATAATTATTTTTGGTACAGACAATTAGCATTGCGTCTTATGGCAAATTTCAAGATTATTGAATATTTCTGTCCATGAGTATATTTAGAAATATTTTCATAGAAAAATATACTGCCCAACTATGGAAAAATGCGGTATTTACCAAAAAATCTAAATAATCCAAATAAAAATAAAATCAAAAGTCACTTATTGCCATTACGGATTTTTGATAAAGTAAAAATGCATAAAATAAGCTTTTTCAAATATCAGAGTTTAAAATCCTTATTTTTATTCTACTTTGAAATAACTTCCTTTTTAAATAATACTTGCGCTTACCAGATTCCATTCTTATAAATAAGGGTAGTAGTAAATATTGGATTCCGAAGGTCATTTATTTGACTTTTTTGCATGGTAAAAAAAAGAGAAAGCTTTCGTTTTAATAAATAAAAAACCCCACTTTGGTGCATTTGAAGTAAACAAAATTTGTTTAATTCAAATAATTTTATTTTTATATTTTTGCCAATATTTTAAAAGTTGGGTACTGATAACTTTTTTCATAATTTTAAAAACAACTGAAAAAATAAAAAGAAGCCTCTAGTTAGAAGGAAAAGTTGGGATCTTTTCTTGGGAATAAGTTGCACAATTGTGTAACTTTTGAGCTATTTTAAAAATGACTGTAACATAAGAAAATTAATAAAAGAGGCAAGATACCCTATACTTAAAAGACGGTAAGCTATGGACGAATTTTATTTGTAAGATAGGTGTAATATCCGTCAAAAGTCTGGTTACTGTCTATGTGCTTATAAGTAAGTCTGGTAGAATTTAAACATAAATTTGTTTTTCAACTTTGGATGTGACAATTTATATTTTAATTTTCTTATTATGCATTGCATTATTTATAAAATTTAGGGTACACACACAGTCACACAAAGGTCTACAAATACAAATAATATTAAAATTATAATGTTCGTTTCTATTTTCATAATTTCTATATCATATATTTTCTATAAATAACTTAAAAGCTGATTTGAAAATTCTAGCTTTTTTTGAGCTAATAAGGATAAGCTCATAATTCAATTTTCTAAAAAGCTTTCTTTTATCTCGATTTATAGAAAAAGAGAAAAGATAAAATTTATTACTGAAAATATGAACAAAATAATGATAATCTAAAATCTGACGAACGTCTACACAAATAGTTAATAATTCACAAAAAATATGAATGTGTCTTATTGTTTAGGATGGACAAAGAAACACAATCCATGTAAAAAATGACATTTCTTCATAATATGAATATTTATTCTATAATTATAAAAACTCAATTTTTTATATATTAGTGAATGCTAATCTGACCTTGTAATAATATACAAAAAAGCATTAAAGGTAATGGATTTTTTCAAGTTTTAATTCCTTGTGATTTTTATTCATTAGTTAACTTTTTGAAATCAATAAAATTATACAATTTTTATTGTATGAAACATGTAATTTTGCATATTATATTAGTTCTTAAAAATCTAAATATATTTGTAAGTCATTTACCAAAAATATGTGTGTTTATCTTAAACAGTCTAAATTCTCAAAATTCCAATACAATTTAGAATATTTTAAAATCTACTTAGTGGCTGATATACTGTTTCGTTAATTCTTTTAAATTTTATGTCGCCCGCCTCAACATAGAGTGATCCCGTTCGATTTGACAAATGGAAAAATCAACCAGTCATTTTTTTTTCATTTGAATCAAGTTTGCAAAATGTATTAATTGACCTTTTAAGTGCATTTGTATTATGCGGTTTTATTGTTATTAAGGCAAATGAAAACATAGGCAAGTTAAAAATTTCAGTTCCTATAACAGAAAAGTGCAGCACGCAAACATGTGCCTAAAATGATTTTTATTGATTTTCAAAAAAATAACTATATACTCTCAAGTAGGGTTGCATAAGTTATCAAGTGCATGTTAACCGCCATTACAGGATACAAAAAAATCAGACAAATAAACGTACTGTTACTACTAGCATTGTCGAATGATATTTAAATAAGTCCAATCACTCGAGAGCACCCCTAAATTTTCTCCCAGCCAGACGGCTGGCTGACCCGGTAGTGTTTTCGCTGCTTCGATCGCATTTACGGGGAGAGTTTTTGCGTGATATTTGCTTATTAGTTATTATTTTATTTTTTTTAATTATATTTTTAAGATGACAAAACATATTTCTTACTCTTCTGTCGATAACTGCTGTATCAGTTCAAGTAATTGTGTTTAATTTTTTCGATGTCCAAAGAATAAATTATATTAATTATTTTAAATATTGTGGACGTACAAGAAAAAGCCGCCAAGTCCTCTTATTAGTTTGAAAATCAATTGGTTTTGGCTAATGGTTTTAACATAATAAATATTATTTTATTGGGGATTTAGCTGAACCTAAATGAAGTTTAGGTTCTTTAGTGCATGATTATAGGACATAAATAGTTTTAAAAACCTAGATAGCACTATTATACAATTAAATACAACTTTAATCAGTTTACGGGAAAAGTTAAGTAAGCAGCTTTTCCTTGTACCTCCACGAATATTTCCCATAAATGTTCTCTCATATAAAAATAATCATGTCAGTGTCAAACTATTTATATTGAAGACCCCCGTACCTCGCAGGCGACGGGATTAGTGGAGTAAAATTTGGAAGAAAAGTCGCTTAGTTATCGAGAAAAAAAAAACC
>JAHBCN010012186.1:0-27201 GCA_019359885.1 Listronotus oregonensis
TTCATTATTCATTTATTCATTCATTCATTCATTTATTCATTTATTTATTTATATGATACAATTACCTGCGCAGAGTATTCCAACTATAGGGCATGAATTCGACATAAATATTTACAGACGAATAATATTAAAAATAAAATACAGTGTTTAACAATAATAACCTAAAGATAAATAAAGAACAGTTCTCATATTACACACTTAGAAAATCATAATCCTTTTCTTTCATATTTTTAAACCATAAATAATCAATTAACATTAAAAAAAATAATTTAAATAAACTACAAAAAAATATCAAAAACATGCTGCCTTTTTTCATAGTGACACATTACATGAAAGGGCGTTCATGGAACTGGTAAATAAAAATTGGAATGATGTTTGCGAGTCTGTGGACGAAACATGAAATTTAATTTTACTTAAATTATCAGAGACAATCTATTTAATTGTTTAATAATTTATAAAGAAAAAAATTAAGTTAAATCTACTTAATAAAACATCATTTGGAAATCAGTAGGGGATAAGTACAATTTAGCTTAAACCAAAGATATTTAGCAAAACGTCTCTAATTTTTTTTCTAAGCAATTAGAATGAATTTTATAAGCCGAATACTAAATAAGAGAGCCCTACTTCAGTTTGGAACGCACAAAGGCATTAAACAGAACAATTAACGACTTTTTATTACTAAAGTCCCTCGAATTACGCAAAAAACCGAAAGCTTCTATAAGAGCTTAACACCATTTCATTAATATGATTTATAAAAGACAACTTATTTTTAAAAAGTGATTCTCAAATCCTTAAGGTGAGAGAATTTAAAATATTATGCAAAAGTTTTGAAATTTAGGTTCAGATTGTCAATTTTAAACTGATTTTAATGAACGTTTAATTAAAGTTGCAGCACCTACTGCTCAGTCATAATAATTAGCTGCTCTTTGTGGTTTATTATAACTTTAAAAACAAACCTTAAAAAATGTGATCTATTTCTTGCCTAAAAAAATGTATTTCGAACCAAAGCAAAAGTAGGAACTGTTTTATTTTATTTTTTAACAGTTAAAAATAACGCAAAGTAATAATAACAAGTACGAAACTTAAGAAAATAAATAATTATTAAGGGAATATTCATAACGCCTGCATATATCATCGGGTAAAATATTTTCTAAAAAAATAAATATTGGTTGCAACCGACGTTTCTTGTTGATGCTTTCGGATTTTCTAACAGGAAATTTAAAATGTTTTTTTCCCTTGAACTAGGTGTCTTACGGACTGATCAATATTATTTCGTATCGAACAATGTTTTTGATTCCAAACAAAAGACTATATATTTTAAAATGTTGGGAAGAAAATGACCAATTTTCTATCAGGAAACCTTATTACATAATTTCGTGCTACACACCGTCCGTTACCGTCGCAAAATTTATACTATTTATTTAAACTATATCAGGGTATTCTTGGTTTAAAAACTGATAAAGCATTTAAAAAGTAAAGTAAACTTAAATCAATACAATCAATAATAACAGGTTTAACTATCTGACAATAATTTTTTTTTATTTTGTTGTCACCCAGTAGTCCGTTATTTTAAGGTATGTTACTATGAAACGCAAAAGCGGTGAAAATCTCATTATTTAAAACCCATGAGTTATTGCTTTTTTACCATTTTTATTACTAATTAAACAATTTAAATACCAACTAATAAAATAGACTAGTTTCTTTCGATCGCTTTGCCTCTAAAGATTTTTTTAAAGCAACAAAATATCCTATTTTCTTCGAGTTCTTATTTCCAAATTATTATAATCCACAAAAAGTGTTTCATTATTATGACCCAACAGAGACTCAACAAAATGGACCTACTAAAAGTAGATGATTCAAAACCACTAAAGTATTTTCTATCTTTTGTGACGTATGTACATTCATAACCGAGTCACTGTATATTTAAAAATAATTTAAATAATTTAGGATTTTAATGTTTTTAAAGCTACTTATGTTAAGTAAAACGGTAAATATTTTAATTAAATATAGATATTGTTCCGGGACACCCCGTATAAAAACACGGGATCCTGGTTTTACATCTTTTATTGGATATCTGGTTTACAAACTTTTCTATGGTAACACTTTAACGTAACGTAATAATGACAACTGTTTAACCTTTAACTGTCTGTCAACTTCTTATCTCGTCGGAATGCAAAACTAAACTGGCCCGTGCGGATTTTCCTCGCGCTTTTATAGTGAAGTGGAAAAGAATGGAAAAGTCTGGAAAAGTCTAGAATTAGCTGGAAGGATTCTTTTACTACAGGATGTAAGAAAAGTGTAAAAACGTTGTCTCCAGCGCCCTCAGGATAATCCGCAATGACCGTCGAAAAAGGGAAAAACTAAGATAACCTATTTTAAATAAATTATTAACCTAAATAAAATAATTCTAAACTTTTATATCTCTAATAACTAAACACTAACTAAAGTCAGTAACATTGCCCCCTCCCAAGTTCGCTATCAAGTATCTTCTCGATCTTGATAGCGACACAGCCGTTCTAGATGTACAACTTTCATCTTCGCCTGTGGTCTCTTCTGAATTCGGTACACCAGATCATTAAGCCGGGTTACTACTTTATATGGTCCCTCCCATGACTTCTGCAGTTTCGGTGAACGCCCCTTGGTTCTTCTTGGATTGTATAACCAAACCTTTTCACCGACAATTAATCCCTTATGATTAGCTTTCAAGTCATAGCGGGACTTTATACGGTCACTTTCTTTTTGTAGCTTATTGCGAACCCCTTCGTGTATTTCTTGCAGCTGTTTACTGAGTTGACTTACATAATCTTCTGCTGGCTTTTCATTGGTAAGTAGATGATATAACCGACTACGAGCATAATAAGGGTAGTTTTTCCATGTATTTCTTATGGGAGAAATTTAAGCTTCGATTTGCATATTTGGTGCCATCTCCAACCCTTACTCAAAATAGAGGATGATTTTAAATAGGGGTAGTTTTTGTAGAACCATTAGTAGCCGCCCCACACCACCAGGGTCATTTTACATCTGACGTCATCATGGTCAGCAGGGTCAGTTTAAAAATAATTAAATAAATAAATTCTTCAAATAAATAACCTAGCAGGATTCGAACCGCCGTCCTATCGCTTCAAAGTCTAGAGCTCTACCACTGAGCTATAGGGGAATATTAAATACAAAAGTGAAATGAATGTATAGGATCCTGAGTATTACGCCAGCACACGTGAGTATCATAGTAAAGGAAAAATATCATGGTTAATTGTTAAACAATTAGTAATAATGGCGTCTGTCAAATGTCACTTGTCAAACGTCAAATGTCAAACCTAACATGTGGGGGCCCCCCACGCTTAAGCACCAGGCTTGGGGCTTAGACGTGGGGTGAAGAGTCTTATTATTATATTAATCTTACAATTTTTGAATAGTAAATAATAAAACACATTGTATATATTAAATTAATTTATTTAAACCACATATACAGGGTGAATCAAAAATAGGCTACATTTAATTTGCTACTAACATTACATAAAATTACAATACTACGTTCTACTAACTATACTTAACCTAAAATTACAAAGATGTATCTATATACCAAAGCTATGAAATAGGATATTTAATTACAAACTCAACAGATATTTTAGTATGTGATTCAAGTTTATCTCCTAAAAACGTAATTTTATCATCAAATTTTAACTCTTGCTGCAGTAAATCGCTTGGTACTTTATATTCTTTTTTGTTAATAAAAGTTTTTACAGGTGAGTCAATGTTAACATATTCAATTATTCCAATCTTAATAGGAAACATATAATAGTCCAATTTTTAACCATTTATAAAAAGATACTTTGATGCACCCTTTTCACAAGTCAACATTATATTCATGTAACCATACAAAGTCTTTTCAGGAATATCTTTCAAATCATTTTCTCTTTTAAGCTTTTTTGCTAGATGATAGGGATGTGTTAAATTACGTCCGAATTTGTCGAGAGTCATCGTGCTAATGATACTGCATCACTATGTCTAATCAGTTTATTCAATGATACCAGCTTCTCTTAACTCTTCAAGAATACTTATAATCTCGTTTTCATGAGAGTTATTACCAACTACCTTACTTGCCATTAAAAATTTTAATCTATCCACAAGCTCATTTGGATCATCCCAGTAAACGTAGTCAATTTTATTATTGGAAAATGTTTTGTAATCAGGTAAGAAACCAGACTGACTATCGATTGGTAAGCCATAACCCTGAGGCTGTTGTGCACGTGTAATTCGTAATTGCTTATCACGTTCTCTCTGCTTTCTTGCATTTTCCTCTTTTATACGTTCAAGTAATGGTTTAATTGTTAGCATATATTTGACACCTCTGTTTCCTACATGTTGTTCCTTTTCATTAAAATTTCTCTTGCTAGCATTTGTTAGCAAAATAATTTTTGCAAAGGTTCGCTCATCCAGTGCGGTTAATTTGTTTTTTTATGGATTGGTCTTAAATAAAAGTTCATATAGTCCGGGAGTTCCAGTAAAATTTTCTCCTTTAATATAAATATCCGGTCCGTTAAATTCAAGCCGAGAATCACCAAAAGTTAGATGATCGGTGGCTAAATCATGTTTTAAATATGTGCGATCGTACTCGTTTTCCGTATCAGTTATAAATCCTTTCACATATTCTCTCGGTAGCGGATCATACTGATCTAGATATTCCCTAAAGGATTCTTCCGTAGTACTATCCATTTGAACAGGGTTATATTGAAGGTCGACTCTGAACTCGTCGTCAAAGTAACTTTCTTCAGGGTTATGTTCATACATAGTTCTGTTTAAATCAGCTTCCTCGCCATCGTTCATATCCTGAGTCATTGGCGAACTATCTTCTCGTGTCTCAACATTAATTGAATTATCGTTATATTCTTCCTCTTCTTGAGCAGCTAGCTCGTCATGTTTTTGAACAGGGCCAGTAAAATTAAGTGGAAATCGTGGTTTTTTTATTACTGTCGAAGAAAATTGTTCACTTTGTCGTCTTTTTACAGACTTGGGTGTAAATGGTGTAGATTGTTTACCATACTGCATCGACTCGGATATTAGTTTTGCCAAAGGTCTATACGAATTCTCCAATGTAACAGCATTTTCATAACGGCCAGCTTTAAGAGAATCATATAGTCTTTTTACATTGCGCGAATGTTCGTCAAGAAGTTTGCGACGTCAACTTTCTTGTAGTTGTGGTTGTCTTTATCACTTAATGCGAACGGCAGCTCTTGTGTCGGAGGCTGGGTAAGTGATCACTCAGAATCATTTGTACATCCTTTTTTCTTTTAATATATTGGGCGCCAAATAGATCAATTATGCAATAAAGAATACCCAGTGTGAATCTAGGAAACACTTAAGTATAATACTGTTGTTACCTATAAAAGAAATTGTAAAGTAACTAGTCAGCAATAAAACAAGCGTGTTATCCAAAACCACTAAATTATTTATTTATAATAAATACCTGATGGGTATTTATTTCCTTAAAAATTGTTACTTTATACTGTATTTTACAAAAAAATATATATATTAAATTGAGACCTTATAGACGTTTAATTTAGATAAAAGAAGTAATTAACAAAATACTAGCCACTCTTGGCAATTTAAAGCACAAGTTTTAAATGTTATTAAAAAGGGGTCCCTATCCGAAGTGTTCTAGAACCTTGGCGTACGTGAGACGTTAATAGTTAATTTAAAATATAAAAAATTACCGAGAAGGCATCACAATAAATGGTTCATTAATATTTAGTATAAAAATCTTGAAAATTAAAATTTATGAAATAATTTAAAATCTGGCCTTAAAGGTTATCCCTCGGCGTCCTCAAGTCTCCAAAACTAAAGTAGACTTCTTGATAATCCCTGCTTATATACACATTTTATACATCTCCCATCATTAACGGCAATGGGCAAAAACTATGTTACATTAAGAGTTACTAAAACTCTCGTATTAAAAACCAAAACCAAAACCAACCAAAACCCTAAAAAGAAGAAAATGCCTCATTACTATTCTATTCATCTTCAAAGTTTTAATAGAAATTCCTACCTCATTGGCTCTAACTTGTCTTATGGATGGTTTAAAAAACTGCATTTTACGACGCAAAAAATTGAATCCCAACCTTTTTCAGAGCCTAAAAAAATAAGACACATGGTTTCAAAACCCTAGTGATTTTAGGGGAAAAGAAATAAACTCACCCTCAGTAACTGGAATTACACTGGTAAAAAGAAGTCCAACCCTTTTCAAATCATATTAGGGGTTTTTGGACAAAAAAAGGAAAGAAAAACCTTTAGACTTCCAACGGCTTCAACGGCCCAACCAAAAGTGTCCTTGTCATTCAAATCTCGACAGGATTTTAACAGATCGATGTACTAATTTTAATATTGAGATTCCAAAAACCGTACGCACAATCTAAAAAGGGCTATTCGGAATTGCAACCGGGCTAAATTTCCTTATAAGGCACGGCATGGCGTTGCTGCAAGGCCACTGCTAGCCAAATGAAGCGGGTAAAAGAAGAAGAAATAATATAACCTAACTTTATCATATGACAGTTATAAAATTTGTTTATTTATATGAACTTTAAAAGGAAAGTGCTAGAAATGTAATTTTTAGGCCTTACTAAATGAGAACGTAAACTAAACATACAATTTGGATGCATAGGTAATAACGTTACCGAAACAATAAGTTTACTTAACCTGAAAAAAAATAATCTTGAATGAAAAAGAAACCCACTAAAATTAGACGTCTGCTTGGTCCAATTACCTATTTATATCAAAACTGAGGCAAGTAAATTTTAACTTCTTATTCAATTTATTATACATTAAATTAAAAAACATATCCATTCAAAAGTATCCGAACACCAGTTGTAGCAGTCGATAACTAATATGTTAGGTAAATATGAATGCTACATTTACCCCTCTCCGAAAAAAAATAGACTATCCTGATAGGCTATTAAAATAAATTTCTAAATATAAATTAATATACAATTTTAGATATATTCCGGGATCAAGTTTGAGAACAGTCCCGGAAGCTTCCCGAAAATAATATTGAAAACATACCTAACAATAACTATGAAAGCAAGTTTGACAATAATCTTGGAAGCATCTTTAAGATAATCCCAAAAACATCTTCAAAATAATTCCGAAAGCATGTTCAAAACAATCCCGGAAGCATGTTTAAAATAAATTCCGAAGCATCCCCAAAACAATCCCGAAGCATGCTCAAAATATCCTCGGAAGCATGTTCAAAATAAATTCCGAAGCATCCTCAAAGTAATCCCGAAGCATGCCCAAAACAATCCCGGAAGCATCTTCAAAATAAACTTTGGAAGTATCTTTTAAATAAATTTTGGAAGCATGACTGGGTTGATATCTACGCGTATCACTCGTCCTTTAGGAATACACCATCGGTAAGACACATAAAAAAGAAAAAGAAAAGTCAAATTCGGGAAAAGTCACAATCAGTAAAAGTTCTTCCAATCAACTCCAAAATTAATTAAAATAAACTAAATGTCAACAAGAAATTACGTCTCAAAATGAAGCGCATAAAAATGATACACCAAACTGTATCAATTATATTTACTATTACACACACTATGGCAATTTCAAAAATTTACAATAAACTCTATATTTAATTTAAGACAAATAATAATATGTGAATAGTGAGTTAAAGGCGACAGTAATTAAATATGAAATTAAAAAAACTGTGATAAAAAAAATGGTGGGAAAATATTTAAACGCCCGGAACTATACATATTTAGGAGACCCTACACATGTACACCATTCACACTCTCATTCACTTGGTTTGGGCTTAGCAAATCTTGGCTGACCGTTCAGAGTCTATTCGCACGCGACTCGAACTTCAAACTCGTCCTGGACAAAGCTCGCTCTGTGCTTACGCCGGCGACCACATTAAGTTTAAACCTCGCAAAAACAACAAAACAAAAAGTCAGGCAACCGGCTGGGTTTAAACACCGACTCGGCTTCCACCTCAGCAGAACTCTTATCGCCTTCGCCAGCCATGTAAACGTGCAATGCAATGATTTGGATCAGTCTCCAGTGTCCGTTAAGCACAAACAAACTGCAATAATGGAAAAGCCAACATATGCTTCAAAAAGCAAAAACTATCAAATTTAACTTTAATACTGTATTATCCAAAATGTGCTTCAATAAGCAATCTATAAAATTTAACTTTAATACAGTATTAACCAAAAGATGCTTCAATAAGCAAAAAAAATTAAAATCTGTAACTGTATATGTGTAAAAGATATCTCTAAGTAATTTTCAAAAAAACATTTTAGAAAAGAACTATATAATGAATAAGCAAGTCGCAAAATAACACTATTATCCTTGCCCAAGGAGAAACTCAAAACTACCCAAACAACAGACAAAGGTATGTTAAGGCAAAAACTATAAGAATTAAAACTCTATAAAAAGTCACACTTTGGATATGGCCACTCTCCAAAATGGATACGAAACAATTATAATAAATATGGAGCTATACTCCAATATTCTGCAACTAAATACTGAAAATACGATAGAATTTACTCTTCTTCTGAAAAATCAGAATCAGAAGAGTCTGTAGGAGAAGTGAAAGGTTTTAAGTCTTTAATGTGCCACTTTCCAGCTTTGGAACCGTCCACATTATCTAAATCATAAACGAGATTAGAAGCTTTTTACGAACAATACAATGAACATATTTGGGAACTAACTTAGAGGAAATTTATCAACGGCACTGGAAGAATTTTATTTCGGCGCCCTACATGATCGCCCACATTAAAAGATATATCCCATTTTCTAAGATTATATTGGCGAGAATTACGTTCATATGCCTTATGGATCCTATTCCTGACATCAACAAAAATATCCTTTAAGCCCTGCAAATTAGCAGCATAACCATTTCTATCCCCTGGAATTATTTCATCGTCTACTCTGACGACAATATTCAAATCTTTATAATAATTTCCAGACAAAGGAATATGTCTACCATACACCAAAAATGCAGGAGTTAAACCTGTGACCTCATGTTTTGACGTATTGATGGCTTGTTGAATTTTAGCTATGTGTTTATCCCAATTATCATGACTGTCAATATAGCAACGAATTGCCGTACCAATTGGCCTATTATTCCTTTCGACAAAATTACATTGGGGAGAGTATACTGGATTAAAACGAATATTAAAATCATAAGTGGTACTTAAATTTTTGAAAGTTTTAGATGTGAACTGTGTACCATTATCGCATATTAAAATAGATGGTGGACCATGAACCTGAAAACTTTATCTTCTAAAATATCCTCAATGTAACGTGTCTTAGAACTTCTTAAAGGAAATAATAAGGTATATTTTGTGAACCAACATGCCACGACCAAAAGCCATTTGTTCCCTTTCTTTGAACGAGAAGAGGACCTATTAGATCTACAGCTATGACCTGGAAAGGATAACTAACAGATTTTTCTTTACCCTGAGTCCCATAGAAGGCTATTTGGTGCTTTCTGAGCTCCACCAAGTTTTCACAACTCTTTACGAACCTCAAGACATCTTGACGCATCTTAGGCCAATAATATCGTTCTTGCAACCGATGAAAAGTTTTATAAAAACCAAAATGACCATAATTTGGAGGACATGACAAGAATCGATGATCTCAACTCGTTGGGTTTAGGGACAAACTTCCACTCCGGAATATTAACTTTTATAGGCAAACAATTCGGAACAAACTTAAAAACAAAGTCATTTTTCGACTTTCCATTGTGGATAATTAGTAGTGAATCTAAAATTTTTTGACGTAAGCTATCATACCACGGATCAATACGATCTACATCTAGCGTACCAACAACTACCTCTTCATGAATACTACTAGAATCTTCAGGATCCCCTAGAATAGGAATTCGTGATAAAGCATCTGCGACTTTCAGCTGATCTCCCTTTCTATGTTGAATGTCAAAGGTATGCTGTCTAAGTCGAACAGCCCAACATGCTAACTTTCCACTTGGATTTTGAATTGAATTGAGCCACAACAAACTTGTGATCAGTAATGACCGTAAACTGAGCTCCGTCAATAAAACCATGGAACTTTTCACTATTAAACAATACGCCGAGACACTCGCGTTCTGTTACAGAATAATTCCGTTCTGCTCTGGATAAGGATCGACTTGCATGGCAATGACTCTTTCTTCACCACCAATTTTTGAGTTAAAATTCGCCAAGACCAGTTTGGCTAGCATCACTCTGGATGTAGAATCGTTGTGAAAATTCTGGTTTGTGACAAAATAGGAGCTGAAACTAAAAGTTGTTTAATTTTGATGAACGAATCCTCTGCAGCACTTATTCCACTGAATTGTTTGTCCCTTTTTTTCCCTTTTAAAAGGTCATTAATTGGGGACATCAAAGTTGAAAAATCCTTATAAATCTCCTATACCAAGAGCAAAGACCAACGAAACGTTTAATCTCTGTAGTAGTTCTTGGTCGCGGGTAATTAACCATTGCGGATACCTTTTCAGGGTCATACGTAAAAATTCGAACCCACAACATATCCTAGAAATTTTAAAGAAGTTTTGAAAAATTCGCATTTCTTCAAATTAATCGTCAATCCAGCTTCTTTAAGTTTCTCTTTAACCTCTGACAACAACCTAAAATGAGAGTTAAAATCTTCTGAAACCACTAAAATATCATCCAAATAAGTAAATATATTTGGCTCATAACAGGACCAAAAATTGCATCAACTAAACGTTGTTGAGTCTGCGCAGCATTCTTAAGACCAAAGGCATCGTTACAAATTGAAAAACCCTCCAACAACTGCAAAAGCTGTTTTTCCTTAGACGATTCATCCAACGGAATTTGCCAAAAGCTTTACGAAGATCTATTGAAGAAATATATTTAACATGACGAAGTGAAGTAAGAATTCGATCTATATTTGGCATTGGATATGAATCCTGCTTGCTTAAATTATTGATGGACGTCCATCGAAACACAATCTGTATTCTCCACTCGGTTTCTTAACCAACAAGACCGGTGAGCACCACGCACTTTGGCTTGGTTCAACACCTAACTTCAGCATTTCGTCTAACTCCTCATTGAGAATTTTCGACATGTACGGACATTGGAAAAGGTCTTTTCTTAAACGGAGGAGCATCCACCTGTATCGATGGTCATTGTTATTTTATTAGTGCGTCCCAACCTGTCTTCACTACCTAATTTCCTCAAAAAGCTATCACCTTTTCTGCTTGCAGACGATTTTTCTACAAAGGTCATCCAACAATTTAGACAAGGAAAAGATTCCATAAACGAAATACCTGAAATATTTTCTAAAGCATTTAATTGATAATTACTACATAGTCTGTACGTGCCATGAACTATTTTTAAAATTAATTAAAATCCCAAACTTCTTTGCAAAATCACATCCAAATATAAAGGTTGTGGTAAAGAAGGTACCACTAACGCATTTATCACTTGACAACTATTGTCAACAACAAGTGGCAAGTCCACCATACCTTTCACACACTGTTGCTTACCATCAGCAGTACAAATATTTCTAATCTCAGCCGGAAAAATTTTAAGACCTAACTGACCTAAAATCTCTACTCCTCTAGAACCTACTACAGAAGAAGTAGCACCAGAATCCAATAAGAATAATATAATATCCATTAACTTAACATTTATATACGGTCTATTATCTAACGTTTATCTATAAATAAAAGGTGAAACGTGGTTTTTATCAGAAAATAAAAGTTTTGTTTTGATTTCATAAATTTAGAAACTCTCTTTAGCCAAATTTTCAATCAGTCTGGTTAAAATAATTTTTCAACTGAATCTTGAATTGAACTTAAAGGAATTTAAATTTGGAATATTATAAAAAACTTTAGATTAAAACAATTTTAGGATTTATTAACATTAGTAGAGGCGATTCTTAAGGGAAGGTGAGTCTGCCTCCAGAAGACACCTCCCTTATTAGGTTTTGAAACTAGGACATGATGAAAGTTTTGACATTTGCCTCCCCACCTTAAAACAAAATATACTCGTTGGAGCCTTACAGTTTAAGTAAGTAGGGTTAGCTAATTTACAATTCCAACAGACTAATGAAGATTTAGGTTTATTATCATTATTTTTACCTACAGAAACATTTTGATTACTATTTCTATTTTTGAGTACCAGACGAGAAAATTTTGTGAATTACTAATGAGATGTATGATTCTTAACTTTACTGAATTTATTGCTCATAATATTCGATTTCCACCTGAGTTACGAAATTTATTAAAAAGAATTAGTATTTTGCTCAAAACTGGAAACTTCCTCTTTGGTCTACTCTTTTCTTTAAGATAATCAGCTTCTTCTAGCTTTCAACACAAATCAGAAAGTTCAGTAACTGTATTTTATATTGCATAAAGCTAAGCAGACTAATAAATTCTGGCAAAAGATTTCTCTTAATATGTTTAATTTTAGAAACTTCTACAGGAGGTCGGGATAATCTAGCAAAAAGAGCCTCTAAATGAGCTATAAAACTATTGTTGATTCATTTTTCTTTTTTTTCTTTTCTTAATTTGTTCCCACAATTCATCATCAGTGTCATCATGTAAAATCTTTCTTTAATCAGCTACTAGAGAATCCCAATCTTGAACTGAAGTTTTAACATTTCGATACCACACGAACGCATCACCAATAAATAATTCCGCTGCAGAATTAAATAAATCTTGGTTTGAGACATTACGCGCCTGCCTAGTTCGTTAATCTTTCTAAAAAGGATACGTCTTTTGGGCTCGCCATTAAACTCTTGCCATTCGCTATTGGTAAGTTACGCGTGGCACAGTGTACGATCGGTGCAGCACATTAATGACAGGAACGGTGTTTGTTAAGTTCAGGTTCTTGACCAGGTGTACCTTTTGTAAAAAAGGTTTGACTCTAACAACATACAAGTCGCGGTTATTTCTTGCGCATAAGAAAAAACATCAGCAGCCAGCTGCATCTGCGAAATAGAGGAATTCTTTTACACGACCAACTACATGAGCTAAACGAGATTGTATTCTAGAAAACCTGAATCATTTGCAGTCCCCTCAAATTCATCTATAGCTCTTTCAATAGAAGCCAGACTACGCTCAATACCAAACTTTTCCTCAGCAAAAACTAGAGTGCAAAGAGTTAAATTTATATTTTTTCCCGGATCAGATTGTCGATCTTAAAAGAAGTGACAATATTTTACGTTTTCTGCAACTAATCGGTTTGAAGTAACTAGACGAATTTTAAGTTCATAATCGAGCTCGGCCTCTAATAAATGATTTGGTTTAAAACTATACACGTCCATGATGACAAATGATAATGGCTTTATAACTATATCTCAGCAAAATGAATATTCAAAACAAATTTTTTAATGAAAAATTAGAACATTTAAAATTGCGAAAAATGACCATAACAGATATCAATTAAATAAAAAAATATTAAATTACGGAAACAAAATATTTGTCCCATCCTGTATATACTATGACACCAACAGGTATAAATTTACTAAAACACTATTAATTAAATTATTTTAAAATCAATTCGATTTAAGCAATTTAAAAAAAATTCAACATGTATATATACAAATAAGTACTTAGGATGATGTTACTATATACTGATAAAAATTTTACCAAAAAAACTTTATCATTAGAGTCACTGCATATACGAAAGCAAACAAAATTAAGTTGTAACAACACAAAAAAAATTAATATTTTTTTCAATAAGGTATCATATGTAAACAAGATTTTCAAAAAGGATAGTCAGTAAATAAAGAGATACTGGCCCTTTTTTTTTTACAACTGTGTTTTAAGTTTAAAAGAATAGAAATTTAGTAGAAATTCACAAAAAATTAAATTTGTAAATATTGTCAACCTTATTTATCACAAAGTCCTTTAAATTGGCCAAAACTAATTAAATAAATACAGTAAGAAAATGTAACTGTAAAAATATTATTAGACGGTACCCATATAAATGTTTAATCTAAATCATCTAGTAGTGATCTCGACTACATGTTTAACGATAGCATAAAATACCAAATTTTTGTACTAAGGATTCAAAAATATATAAATTGGATATTAACAATAATATTAACCAATGAGGGTTTCTTATAAAAATGTCTAAGTTATTCGATAAAACTTCCAATAAAGTAAAATGTTAGGTTATCAAGTTATAAGCAGTGATTGAAATTTAACGAAATTATCAAGCTAAACAATATTTTTCCATTTTAATACTTTAAACTAAAATTAGCACTCTGTATTACCACTGAACCAGTGCTTCCAATATTATAAAACAATTTAGAAAATTTACAGAAAAAAGGATATACAAAAGCCCCACGTTGGGCGCCATTTTTGCGATGTCAACTTTCTTGTAGTTGTGGTTGTCTTTATCACTTAATGCGAACGGCAGCTCTTGTGTCGGAGGCTGGGTAAGTGATCACTCAGAATCATTTGTACATCCTTTTTTCTTTTAATATATTGGGCGCCACCTAGATTAATTATGCAATAAAGAATACCCAGTGTGAATCTAGGAAACACTTAAGTCAGCAATAAAACAAGCGTGTTATCCAAAACCACTAAATTATTTATTTATAATAAATACCTGATGGGTATTTATTTCCTTAAAAATTGTTATTTTATACTGTATTTTACAAAATATATATATATATATATATATATATATATATATATATATATATATATATATATATATATATATATATATATATATATATATATATATATATATATATATTATATATATATATATATATATATATATATATATATATATATATATATATATATATATATATATATATATATATATATATATATATATATTAAATTGAGATTATAGACTTTAATTTAGATAAAAGAAGTAATTAACAAAATACTAGCCACTCTTGAATTTAAAGCACAAGTTTTAAATGTTATTAAAAAGGGGTCCTATCCCAAGTGTTCTAGAACCTTGGCGATAGACGTTAATAGTTAATTTAAAATATAAAAATTACCGAGAAGGATCACAATAAATGGTTCATTAAATTAGTATTAAAACTTGAAAATTAAAATTTATGAAATAATTTAAAATCGCCTTAAAGGTTATCCTCGGTCCTAAGTCTCCAAAACTAAAGTAGACTTCTTGATAATCCCTGCTTTTAAATTTTATACATCTCCCATCATTAACGGCATGGGCAAAACATTTTACATTAGAGTTACAAAACTCATTAAAAAAAACCAAAACCAACAAAACCTAAAAAGAAAAGCCTCATTACTATTCTATTCATCTTCAAAGTTTTAATAAAATTCCTACCATTGGCTCTAACTTGTCTTATGGATGGTTTAAAAAACTGCATTTTACAAAAAATTGAATCCAACTTTTTTCAGATAAAAAATAAACATGGTTTAAATCCAGGTTTTAGGGAAAAAAATAAACTATAGTAACTGGAATTAACTGGTAAAAAAGGTCAACCCTTTTAAATCATATTAGGGGTTTTGGACAAAAAAAAAGGCATTATACATTAAATTAAAAAACATATCCATTCAAAAGTATCCGAACACCAGTTGTAGCAGTCGATAACTAATATGTTAGGTAAATATGAATGCTACTAGTTGAAGAATGTTTGGATCTGCTTGCAAACTCCGCTTCTTTTCTGGTCGCTGATCACTCGAGTTCTGATATTCTCCAAATTGCACCTCGGCTTGCTCACCCAATTCCCTCTTTAAATCCAAATATTTTTTACGAATACTATTGGAAGCTTCAATTATTCTACGTTTAACATCCTTATTAAGCTTGTTTAAATCCATGGCTACAGAACCCTTCTTTTAAATTATTAAGGTATAAGTGTTAATAATTTCTTCCCAGCAACAGTCCCTCTTCCCCTTATCCCCCAAATAACGGCACTGTATTTTCAAATAACGGCACCGTTTTTACAATAACGGCACTGTATTTTCAAATAACGGCACCGTTTTTCCAATAACGGCACCGTTTTTCCAATAACGGCACTGTATTTTCAAATAACGGCACTGTATTTCCAAATAACGGCACTGTATTTTCAAAAAACGGCACCGTTTTTCCAATAACAGCACTGTTTTTCAAATAACGGCACTGTATTTCCAAATAACGGCACTGTATTTTCAAATAACGGCACCGTTTTTCCAATAACGGCACTGTTTTTCAAATAACGGCACTGTATTTCCAAATAACGGCACTGTATTTTCAAATAACGGCGTTGTATTTTTAATAACGGCACTGTATTTTCAAATAACAACGCTGTTTTTCTAATAATGATACCGTTTTTCAAATAACTGTATTTTTATTAACCAAGGATCCCTTTTTCCTCAAGTAGCCTTCTAGATGCGTGTTATCGTAATGACTGGTTGATGTACAATGGCTACAGAGTATAGAGAAGCTGGTATTTATTAGTTAATATTCTTAACTTTAGATGCGTGTTATTGTAATGACTGGTTGATGAACAATAACTGCAGAGTATGGAGAGGTATGTATTTATAAGTTAATATTCTTATATAACAGTTAGTATTACTAAAGAGTTTGTACTGTGCAGACATGCAGAAGTTTAAAAAGAAATCAAACAAGAAGATTACTGCTCGAAGGGGCAAAGGTATTCCTTTTATGACTGCTTTTCATAAAGCGAGGGATGCACTGTATGCTGAAAAACCAGAGGACCTACATCAGCTGCTGAAGTAGCTTTAAAAACATTTACTGGTGTGGAAAAGTTCATCCTACAGGCATTATGCCCCTCCCCAAAATCGGAGGTTTCCTACCATTTTTAGTACCATTTTGCCGGTTTAAGCGCAATTGGCGTCTTGCGGAGGAACTGCGGGGATAATAAATGCAGTGAACAATGCTAGGAATACTGCAGCCAAATTGAAGGAGTCTCAGCGACATAACGAATTTAGGGCCCTACAAGGGTGGTCTAGGTCTATATTTGAAGCCTTATAAATACATATAAATACAGAATATATCTTCAGTCTTAACTGAGCCATCATGCATACCTTTAGTTTGAGTGGTAACAGTTCAATTTTAAAGCTAATTATACTCCCCTCTTGATCTGAGAGATGAAACTAGCCAGTATGAACTTGGTCTGATTAGTTTGAAACTTTTAATGCTATTCCCAATATTGATAAAACCAATAATAAATTTTATGTTGGTGATATTACTTTAAATCCCACTGGATCGTACGAAATAACTGCAATAAATGATTATCTACAGCAAGCAATTCGTGACAAAAATGAAAGCAACAAGAAATTTAATTGTACCCTAAGTCTAAAGGGCAATGTAAATACGCTCAAGTGTGAGCTTGAATGTTCTTATACAGTTGACTTTACTAAGAAAAATTCTATTGGAAAGTGGTTAGGATTTCATAATATTTTGCTACAGCCCAATATTAAACATGTATCTCAAACCCCTGTAAATATTTTAAAAATTAATGTGATTAAAATCAGTGTAATATTTTACAGGGCTATCACAATAATAAGCTTGTTCATACAATACCTGAATTTTCACCATCAGTACCGGCTGATTTTAAAATAATAGAAATTCCTCGAAATGTGATTTATATGCCGGTATCTACAAGGTTATAGACAACATTGTATTGAAACTGATCGATCAAGACGGGGAATTGGTTGACTTTAGAGGAGAAATTATTACTGTAAGAATGCATTTAAGAAAATCTATATAGGCAAACGTTTTGTGTCGGGTTTATCAGTATATTACAAACTGCTGCACAGGGCAGACGTAGTATGGTTATTAAATATAACTTCAAGAAAAATGCTGATTTTGAACAATTGTTAAAAACTAAAAAGAGCCTAACAACAGAAAATAAAAAGTTTCTTGAATCTCTAGGCCTATTTGTAAAGAATTCTCAAAATGAGTATTTTAAATGTGACGGACCCTCTAAACTTTGATAACTCTATAACAAAAATTGAGAGACATAGTCATTTGCCGTACACTAACTCTTTTAAAAATAATGACGAAATTCGAATACCGGTACAGCAAACCGATATACACTCTACCTTGGGCGAGCCATATTTATCTAGAAGGAAGACTTTTAAAAGGAGTTGATGCATCAGTTTCAAACACAGCGAAACTTGTAAACAACTTTTTCGGTCACCTCTTTGAAGAAATTCGTCTTGAAATTGGTGGAAAGGTTATTGACTCGATTAGATATCCTGGAATAGCAGCAACCATGAAAGGATATATTTCTTACAATGCTAACGAATTAAATAAATATAAAAATGCTGGTTGGAGTATTGATGATGAATTTACTTGCGATAACGTTGACCCGACCACTGGAAGTTTTAATGTTTGTGTGCCGCTAAGAACCCTACTAGGATTTGCTGAAGACTTTCAAGAAATCCTTATAAATGTTAAGCACGAATTGGTGTTAGCAAGAAGCCCTTCTGACATTAATGCTATTATTAATACGGCTGATGCAGAAAATGTAGTAGTTACTATTGATAAGATTGTTTGGAGGCTACCACATATTACAGTATCTGATATCGAATGGATAGAGCTTTTAAAACTTATTGAAAATGGAACCGAATGTGATATCGGTTTTAGAAGCTGGGAACTCACAGAACATCCACCATTTCCAACTGGAAAACAACTTACCTGGAATATAAAGACTTCGGTGCAGGTGGAAAGACCCAGATGGATAATTTTAGGTTTTCAAACAGCCCGAAAGGATAAATTCAACAAAAACAGTAGCTTATTTGATGATTGTAATGTATCAAATGTAAAACTTTATTTAAATTCGGAATTTTATCCGTATGATAATTTAAATTTGGAGATTTCAAGAGGACTAATAGCTACTCTTTATGAAATGTATTCCTAATTTCAAGAGAGCTACTACGAGAAAAAAACGAGCCACTTTTTACTCCCAAAAACTTTAAAAAGTATGCCCTCTAATTGTAATTGATTGTTCAAGACAGAATGAAATATTAAATTCTGGTATTATTGATGTAAGACTAGAGATTGAAACAAAAGAAAACTTTCCCGCTAACACCAGTGCCTACTGTTTAATTATTCATGATACACTTGTTAGATATTCACCATTAATAGGATCTGTAAGAAAGATTTAATAAATATATTTTTCCTTACATAGAGATAATTGTAATTTTAGGTTAAGTATAGTTAGTAGAACGTAGTATTGTAATTTTATGTAATGTTAGTAGCAAATTAAATGTAGCCTATTTTTGATTCACCCTGTATATGTGGTTTAAATAAATTAATTTAATATATACAATGTGTTTTATTATTCCAAAATTATGGTTTAAATTATACGAGCTGAATATAAGACTCTTCACCCCACGTCTAAGCCCCAAGCCTGGTGCTTAAGCGTGGAGGGCCCCCACATGTTAGGTTTGACATTTGACGTTTGACAAGTGACATTTGACAGACGCCATTATTACTAATTGTTTAACAATTAACCATGATATTTTTCCTTTACTATGATACTCACGTGTGCTGGCGTAATACTCAGGATCCTATACTATACTACCTATACTACTATATATATAATATTCCCCTATAGCTCAGTGATAGAGCTCTAGACTTTGAAGCGATAGGACGGCGGTTCGAATCCTGCTAGGTTATTTATTTGAAGAATTTATTTATTTAATTATTTTTAAACTGACCCTGCTGACCATGATGACGTCAGATGTAAAATGACCCTGGTGATGTTGGGTGGCTACTAATGGTTCTACAAAAACTGCCCCTATTTAAAATCATCCTCTATTTTGAGTAAGGGTTGAAGATGACACCAAAAATGCAAACCAAGCTTAAATTTCTCCCATAAGAAATACATGGGAAAAACTACCCTTATTATGCTCGTAGTCGGTTATATCATCTACTTTGGTAGATGGTCGTCCAGTAAGTAAATCAACTGGAAGGCATAACTCCGCTCCAAAAATGACTTTTGCAGGTGACGTTTCAGTTGTTTCGTGAGCTGCGGAGCGATAGGCTAGTAAAAACGGCTGTATACAGGTGTCCCTGTACTTTGTTGGTCATTTACCTTAATTTTCAGGTAGTTATCAAGAGTTCTGTTAAATCTTTCGACCATTCCATCTGACTGCGGGTGAAGGGATGTAGTTCTGGTTTTATGGATACCCAGGAGATTACAGAGGTTCTTGAATAGATCGGACTCAAAGTTTCTACCTTGATCAGTATGTATTTCTCTTGGTACACCATATCGGCAAATCCATTGTTGAAATAGTACGTCGGCAACAGTGGTAGCTTGTTGATTTGGTATTGCGTAGACTTCTGGCCATTTGCTGAAGTAATCCATCGCTACCAAAATATAGCGATTCCCAGATTTACTTGTTGGAAATGGTCCTGCTATGTCTATGGCAATTCTTTCAATAGGTGATCCTACCTTGTATTGCTTCATCTTGCCATGGCTTCGTGTCTTAGGTCCCTTGCTGGGGGCGCAGTCCATACACCTTCTGCACCAGTCTTTGACATCGGCACGACTTCCCAGCCAGTAGAACCTTTCTCGAACCTTTTCAAGAGTCTTCATAACTCCGAAATGGCCACCGCCTATACCATTGTGCAAGGCTTGCAATACTTCTGGAATCCTTTTGGTGGGTAGTATTGTTTGATAGGTACAGCTTTTGCCGTCAGAACTTTCCCAGACTCTTTTTAATAGGCAATCTTTCATTATTAAAGAGTCCCATATGGCCCAGACCCTTTAAATCTCGGAGACTTTGAAGCTATTTTCTGATATGGGGGTCTTTCTGTCTTAAGTTTCACAATATCTCCAAGATCAGGATCCTCTTGTTGTTCTTTTGCAAGGATTTTAGGGTCCCATTCTTGAGAGCACTGGATGCGTGTTCTTCGGCAGTGAAATTCATCGGGATCTTCTTGTTCTTCACGTCTACTGCAATGTTTACAATCTTCGGGGCAAGGTCTTCTTGATAGAGCGTCAGCATTCTTATGGTTCAATCCTCTTCGATGTTCAATTTTAAAATCGTATTCTTGAACACGTTGTAACCATCGTGCTATCTGACCTTCGGGATTCTTGAACTGAAGCAACCATTTAAGTGATGCATGGTCAGTTCTCAGGTGAAATTTCTGGCCATAAAGGTACTTATGAAAATGTTCCAGAGATTTGACGATAGCTAGAAGTTTTTTTCTAGTCACACAATAATTTCGTTCAGGTTTCGAAATAACTTTGCTGAAATACGCTATCACTTTTTCTTGGCCATCTTGTATCTGTGACAAAATTCCACCAATAGAAGTATTGCTTGCATCAGTGTCCACAATAAAAGTTTGATTGGGTTGTGGATATGACAACACTGAAGGATAAAGGGCTTTTTTCAGTTGTATAAAGGCTGCTTCACAATCTTCGGTCCATTCATAGCTTTTGTTGTTCTCGGTAAGTCGATGTAATGGTCTGGCAATGGCAGCAAATCCATGTATAAATCTTCTATAGTAAATTACAACCCCAGGAAACTTCAATTTCATGCTTGTTTTCGGTGTAGGCCAGTTTTGGATAGCTTCTGTCTTCTCTGGATCTGTTTTCACTCCTTCTTCAGTAATTATGTGCCCCAGGCATTTAACTTGTTTCTGGAAAAGGTGACATTTCTTTGGACTAAGCTTTAGCTTGGCAGATCTTAGCTTCTGGAAAACCTCTTCGACATTTCTAAGGTGGTCTTCAAATGTTTTCCAAGAATAATAATATCATCTAGGTATACTAAGCATGTTTTCCAAGTTAGTCAATAATGTTAACTCCATCAATCGTTCAAAAGTAGCAGGGCATTGCATGACCAAATGGCATAACATTAAACTGCCACAGTCCGGTTCCGGTCGAAAAGGCAGATTTTCCTTATCTTCGGGATGAAGTTCTACATGCCAATAGCCACTTTTCAGGTCTAAAGTCAAAAACCATTTTGAACCCGTCAGGTATCTAGAGTATCGTCTATTCTTGGTAATGGAAAACTGTCCTTCTTCGTGACGTTATTAAGTCTTCTGAAGTCAACACAAAATCTGGTAGAACCATCTTTCTTCTTAACCAGAACTACTGGAGACGACCATGGACTCTGGGATGGTTCTATAATGCCTTGGTTTTGTATGTCTCCAA
Organism: Listronotus oregonensis; assembly: GCA_019359885.1. NCBI lineage: Eukaryota > Metazoa > Arthropoda > Insecta > Coleoptera > Curculionidae > Listronotus > Listronotus oregonensis. The sequence goes on from JAHBCN010012186.1 coordinate 22,081, forward strand.
TTAACTTGTCAACTTCGTCTCTTTTGGCTAAAGGAATTCGTCGTGGTGGTTGCCTTATCGGCGCTGCATCACCAGTATTTATTCGATGTTGAACTATGCTGGTTTTTCCCAATTCCAAATTTTTCTCTGGACGAAATATTTTGCAATGGGCTACGATGTTCGGCCTTACAATAGTATGTGTGGAACCAGTATCTAGTACCATTTCACATTCCCGACCGCATATATTTCCAGGTACTACCAAGCTGGAGCCGTTGTTTTGCAGCCGGGATTGTTGTTGATGGGGCTTGGTAGCACTGGGAGTTTTTAGAACTACTGGCAGGGACATTAAATCTGGTACAATTTCTTTGGACATGCCCCTCTTTACCACACTTCCAGGAACAGATGTTATTTCTTCGTCTAAATATCATAGTGCTGTCTCTTTCTGTTTGTTTTTTGAGAATATCTCTTGCAACTCCTTCATCACTCTTGCAAAATCATTTTTGAATTTTCATCTTCTGGAACAAAGTTCATCCTTCGAACTCTTGTCTGACCTCTGGATGTTTGTTTAGCTGTTTCAAACTGAAGTGCATAAGCAAGAGCTTCGGATATTTTCTTAGATCTGGCCATTCTTAACGCCCGGTTCATATCTGGATCACGTAAGCCTTCAATAAAACTACCTACTGCTAATTCCTGTTTAATTTCTTCTAGGTATGCCGGATATGTCAGATTTATAACCGTACGATATCCGTTTCATACCCTGGAGGCTTTCATTATATCTTTGTCTTCGTCCTTGGGCTCGCCTTATAAACTTCCTGTAGGTGAGCTTCCCCCGTATCTCATTTCCAGGAACTTAACAATGGTTTCAATCCATTGCTTCTCCTCGAATGTTTCTTAAAACCTCCATAACTTCTCCTCGAAGATAGTACTAGAGCTCGTGCCTTCTTTGGTGAATTCCAATTATTTCCATTGGCGGCAGCTTCAGATTGTCGAAGAACGAACCCAGGGTACCTTGCCGTCATAAGTGGGTGGTTTCATAACAGTTACGGTGGTACACATTCCTGAAACAACACCTGTACTAGCTATATTTTTAATCTGTCCTGTAAATGTTGGATTTCTTGTTGCATTTAACCTTGGATTTGATAAACTTTGTCTTCAACCGGTTGTTGTATTTCTTGCATCTCTTCTTTAACATCTTCCTTGGTAAGTTTTAATTCAAATAGCATTTGTTTTCTTAGCTCATCTTGCTTGTTGAAATTCTCCTTTTAGGTATTCTCAATTTTCACCATCTTTTCTTTAAGCTCTTTTTTTATTTCTTCTTGGCTCTTCTTAATGTCTTTTTGAATTTTTTTCAACTGTTGTCTTGTTTCTGCTTGACTTCTCCCATTTCCTCTTGATTGGTCTTTAGTTCCCTTTTTAGATCTTCTCTCATGGATTCTTGGCTGGTCTTAATTTCTTTCTTTAGATCTTCTTGAGTGGTCTTTATTTCTTTCTTTATATCTTCTTTCATGGATTCCTGGCTCGTCTTCATTTCTTTCTTCAGATCTTCTTGACTGGTCTTTTGTCTTCCATCATTTGCTTCATCAGTGCATGCAGTTAATTCTTCCATAGCAGCTGTTTGCTGTCTGGTCCCAACAGGCATTCTAATATTCTTAGTCACTTTCGCTTTCTTGTAAGTCCTCGTTCCGCTTCTGACACCAAATGTTCGGACACCCCGTATAAAAACACGTATCCTGGTTTTACACCTTTTTATTGCAAATCAGGTTCCAAACGTTTCTATGGTAACAAAAAAATTTAACGTAACGTTATTGTGGCAACTGTTTAACCTTTAACTATCTGTCAACTTCTATTCTGTGGAAAACAAACTGACTCGTGCGGACTTTCCTTGCGCTTTTTATAGTAAAGTGGAAAAGAATGGAAAAGTCTGGAAAAGTCAGAATTAGCTGGAAGGATTCTTTTACACAGGATGTAAGAAAGTGTAAAAGGATGTCTCCAGCGCCCTCAGGATAATCCGCAATGACCGTCGAAAAGGGAAAACTAAAGTAACCTATTTTAAATAAATTATTAACCTAAATAAAATAATTCTAACCTTTTATATTTCTAATAACTAAACACTAACTAAAGTCTGTAACAATATTTTAACAAAAATACCGATAACCGAATAAATATTAAAATAAGTGTAGGTTAATGGTAATATAAGGCTAAGGGCTCTTGGCCCTGTTTTGTTTCTTTTTACATCAACGATATTTTCTCTTCTACAACCAGTCCTATTTACAGTTTTCTTAACAATAGTATTCTTCATTCTAATATTCTACAATTGCTTTAATTATTAAATAAGGCACAAATATCTTGTCTAGTTAAAGCCTCCAAACATAATCATGTTTGCGGTCCGAAAAAAGTCTGTAGATGCTTATCCTTTACTTATGACCAACCGAGTTATCCAGAACAAAATTACCTTAACTATCATAAACACATTACACACTCAACAGCTTTAAAAAATGCTTAGATTTGTCTCTCAAGGTGAAATGTATTTCTTTTCTTCAATTTATATACCCCGTATAAATCCCAAATCAGACCCACGCGGAAGTTCCGTGTTAATAAAACATCTGAGATACCAACGCTACTAAGGCTGTGGACTCCCCAAGATAGAAAAAGAAAAAATAATAATTGGTTTAACCAACAAAATTATTTTAACACTCATTTTTGTCTAAAATGTAAGAGTACTATTATAATTTGCAATAAATTAAAGCCAAAAAATAAACCATTTTCAGATACCGTATTAAGTGATTTATTTGACGAAATATCGAAAACTCTACCAATATCTTTGAACGAGAGCTCTTATATTTTTATTATGATTTATTGGCTTTATTGAAAGATATAGGCAATAAGGAGGCTTTTCGTTAAGAACATTTGTCACTTTTTTCCCATAAAAATTACTAGTAACTGAATTATAGTAAAAGGCGTGGGGTGCAATTTATTATATTTTCATTATAAATCTAATTTTGCAAATATTCCAAATTAAATAATTGTAACATTTAATATAAAGCACCCCACGCTTTCTTACTATATTGCATTATTTTGTTAACCTAATATCAGTTTGCATTTTATTCCAAATTAATTAGCCAAAAGATTATTGTACTTTCTATCATTATAACAGAAACACTCTATTATTCTTCAACTTTTTAGTTCAGTTTTGCCATAAAAGCCTGTTTATTAGTTTTTAAATTTATTTTATTTTTAAGTCTTAGAATAACATTAAAGGTAATCTTAATCAAGTGCCTTGATTTTAGGTATATCTTATATTTGTCAATACTTCTTAATTTTCTTTATTGCTGTTTTTTTAATTAAGTTTTTATAATGTAGGTTCTCAATGGAATTTTTAATAATAATAAACTGAGCTTTAAGATTGTTTATGCGTCGTTTTCGTTAAATATATAATTAAATATTTCGTATAAGTGGATTGGTGTGCATATTTGTTTTTAAAAAGAAATTTCTGTAGGTGCTGTGTTCGGATACCATACGCTAGGCTTTGTGGATGCGACGTTTCTTACGTCCCAAAAAGTTTAACAAAGACGTCTAAATATGTTGGGTAAGTGTTGGTCGAATAATTTGTTTATAGATTAAACATTTATTAGAAGAAGGAAGTTTGCTATAGCTATAGAAGGAGGTAAGCATACCAATTTTTTTATTGCGGAGGTTATTTTATATTTAGTAGGAGCCGAGATAATTTTTTAAAACAAAATTCAAAGATAAACTGCTTGCTCTTGGGGCCCACGAGATTACTTTCAGCTGCATTTTTAATTTCTTTTTTGGTATTGACCAAACGGGTGGGTTGGTATTCTAATCAAACGTCATTTTTATGCATAAAGTAAGCTTTTAAGACTTTGCGTTTTACCGGAAACGACTGAAAAAATGGATTCTAAATAAAACACCCTCTATATATATTTTTATTTATTTAACCGATCCGAGCCTTTTTGGTGTATAAAATTTTTCCAGAAATTAGCAAAAGTGGCGCTCATATCCTGCTTAGTTCTATTTATAGAACTGGAAAGAGTAGCCCACTTCTTTCCAGCTTTTCACCTTTGGCGATGGACGGATCTAGTCAGCGGGGTCTTGGTTAAAAGATGGTATTTCTGTCCCCTTTTTTAGACTGCTTTAGAGGTGGCCGAGGCCTGAGACCTGGCACACCCTCAAGCCCAGCATTCGGTGTTCTGATCCTTCACAGGTATCCAGAAGGGTGGCCTACACCCCTGTTTGCCCTAGTGCCGTCATGAATTAGGATCTTGAATGAGTTGACGTTATTGACTTAATGCCGCCCTTGCTCCTTTGGCTGTAAAATATCGTTTGTGAGTTTGAAAAAAAATACTAAAATATTGAAGTTAAAAGTTTAAATAAAATTAAACTCTGCTCACTTGGACGGCATTGCGGCGCTCCTCGGCTGCACTTGTCCGGTGCCTGTCGCGCCGACAAGTGACCGGTCCAGGAAAAGAGGAGGAGCACACAGGTACACAATCCACACACCATCACCTCACACACACACACACACTCTTTAAACACAATCTAAGCCAAGGTGGAAGGCAACATGCGAAGGCTGGATGGTCAAGGACAGATGTGTGGAACGTTCCCCCAGGGGACCAGGCAGCACCCCCTGTATCGCATGCCTTATCCAGCCATGCGGGGCTCTGGCTGGATGGACCGAATACTTCCCCAGCTACTCGTGGGAACTATATGGGTAGCAAACAACCGAAAAACCAACCAGGCAGGTCACAGGCGAAAGTTAGCGACCAGCTCAAGGCAAACTCCATGAGGAGTTGACACCTGACAGATGAACAGGTCATTAAGGCTAATCTGTCAGGAAGTTCTAGAAACTCGTGTGCGAGCCTTGATCCAAACAGGCAAAAGCCGCGCTGAGGCTAAGCGTGCCGTGATCAAGAAAAACTTCATCCACACGCAAAACGCAAGTGGGTAAGGCAAGGACTCGAAGGCCACTGAACAGGCCAAGCAGCCAGCCAAACCCAAAAAAGGATGAGATCCGAGGACAGTACTCCCCATAAAGGCAATTCAAAAAGCCGAGAGGAGACAAGCCAACAAAACCGGCCACTACGCTAGCATGTCGTAAAGGCCAACAAGCACGAAAGTTGCTAT
>JAHBCN010012187.1:0-27199 GCA_019359885.1 Listronotus oregonensis
CTTTCTTTCATTTAATTAGAGGGACCTGTATATTTTAAAATTTCCTGGTCTCAGTAACTAATAATTTGATTCTTTAAAAGAATGCACTAAATTATTAAATAAAAATATACCTAAATGTACCCCTTATTTCTTTTTAATAAACCCAGAAATAAAAAACCATTTAAAATCATCTAAAAGATAGTTAAGATTGCCTTATTTTTTATTCGGTTACCTAACGTTACTCTCATAAGAAGCACCTAATTTAAATATAAAAATACTTACTAAAGTAAAAAATCGGGTATGTAATGTTACCCTTAGATTTGAAGACAAAACCATACAACCTCTAGTCATTTTGTTACATATTATAAGTAACAAACAATAAACACAAAATTATATACAATTTAATAAACACTAATCACTAAAATAAGAAGGTTTTTATCAACCAAAAAAACTTTTGCAACCACAAAATATAATCACAAAAGCAAAACAACGAAACTAATACGGCGAAAAGGGCACAAACCACAACGAAAATGACGAATGATGAGACTACGACGGCGACGGTTGATGGAACAGCGCAATATAAATAGTCGTGTTGTTAGATTCATCAGATGGTTTAGCGCTGAAATCTATCATGACGTCACACTAGATTACTGTCATGGCGGTGATATTTTTACCGTTGGTAATATTGAATTGTAGCACAGGCGCAATTCCTTGGTTCCCTTCATGAACCTTCTCAGCCTACAAGGAGTTACCCAACCAACAAACACTACAATTACCGCTAGTTTTATCCTTGTCCATATACTACTAAAACAACCCATCTTTCTTTAGGCTTTTCCATAAATTTAAATTTTAAAAAACGGCTTGATGAAACAGCGATTAGTGCGCACGATCCATCTAACCAAAACTGTATTCCGGCTCTTATAAAAGTATAATGTGTTGCCTAACTACACACTGATTTATCATGGTAAGTAAACATTAAAATTTATTTCTGGAATTTTTTTTGCCAGAATCAGACTCTGACAGGTTATTTTCATACTGGGCTGGACATTTTTCGATCGAAGGGGATAGCATTGGGCTTCCATACACCTTTAAACTTCCTTGGGGATAGCTTATTCGACGCGGAATCCAAATCTGAGAAAGGCGTTTTAAGGTTTTTTTAGTCAAAAAAATTGAATTTTTTTATTGGGACCTTTAAAAGCGGAGTAAATTTCCGAAAAAAAGTTCTAACTCCTGGAGTTTTATCCCCATTATTTTTTTTAATTTAAGCAAATGGGCCTTTTTTTGGTTGCGCGCTCAGCGTCAAAACCAGTACGTCACACCAAAAATTTTTTGGGTATTAAATTTAATTAAAAAAAATTTTTAAAAATGTTGTGTATTAAACCCTTTAAATAATTTATTTTCGTTGAAAATTTAACTTTAAGTTTATTTTTTCGACAAGGATGCCGGCTGTATCTCAGAAAATATTTATCGCACAGCGTTGGGGAAAAATATTATTGGTAAAAGTGGTCAAGAGAAATAGCTGGAATTTTTTTTTCAAGTTTCTGAAATGGCCGCTAGGGGCGTAACTGCAATTTGAATCTAAAAAGTGATGTTTCTGTGAATTTTGCTATATTACCTTAACAAAAAATACCTGATCTTTAAAGTCGAGAATAATCTGAACCTTTTCTGTTTGACAATTTTTGCTATATCTCTTAAAATAAAGTAGTGGGGGTATTTAAAGGTTTCCGTAAAACACTCCCTGTATCCTCGAAACGGCTGAGTCGATTTAAACAAACTTGGGCTAGTTGACAAGAGCTATTCTTGGGCTATAAATGTTATAATATTTGAAGTTTTGTTAGATTCATATGTCGCCGCTAGGGGCATTAAATGCATTGGTATATTTTTTCTTTATAAAAAAGTAACTAAATAATGCCTAAACAATCTCGTAAAAACCGCATCTCGATATCTTTTCCTTACCTAAATTTAGACCAAAGCAGGGCCGCCGCTACCATGTGTGCAAAGTGTGGGTGTACACGGGCGGGCAGAAATAGGGGCGGCAAAACAGGCACCACTGATCTTTTTTTTTTTTCTTAAATACAAATAACAAAAAAAAAAGTAATGATTCTATTTTCCCGAACAACATTCTTATTAAATATTTTATGACCTCAGCCTGTATAACACCGTTGATTGAAACACTAAAATGCAATTTATTTATCCTATTTCTTTCATTCCAATAACTCTGTTCAGGATGTCATCTTAAACCAAATTCGGGAATCTAAATATTTTTCTATTATACTAGATTGCACCCCAGGTGTAACGCACACAGAACAAATAACAATTGTAATAAGATGTGTTTCAACTTTAACACCAGTTCGCATATTTGAGTACTTTTTAGGCTTTTCTCCTGTAATTGACGTCACTGGACAAGGTCTTTTTGATTTTATTACGAATAAATTAAAAGAATTAAATCTAAATATGAATTATTTGCGTGGACAGGGGTACGATAATGGAGCTAATATGCGTAGAAAACACAATGGAAAAAAGAATCTTAGAAAAATATCCTCGAGAATTTTTATTCACAGTTTGAATTTAGTTGTTAACGATGCAGTAAAAATAAGTTTTGAATCGGTGGAATTTTTAATACTGTCAGGAAGTATACGTATTTTTCTATTCTTCAAATAATAGATGGAATGTTTTATTAAAGCACCTACCAATGTTTACGTTAAAAGCATTGTCAGAAACGCGATGGGAAAGTCGGATCGATGCAATCACACCATTAAAAACCCAAATAAGTGAAATATACGATTCTCCGGGGGAATTGGAAAATAATACCAAAAGGGATATGAACACCAGAACGTTAGCAAAATCACTAAAAAAATAAAATTTTTGAATTTAAATTTATATGCTCTGTTGTAATATGGCACGATATTTTAAGTAAAATTAATGTTGTTAGCAAAATTCTTCAGATTCCAAAATTTGGCATAAAATCTTTACTAGATGCACTTAATAATTTAAGAAATTATTTTATAGCCAAACGTTCTGATGAAAATTTTCAATATTTTTTTAACGAATGGAGAGAGATAGCTACAAATGCTGGCATTCAAGAGGCATTCTCCAGCTTACCTACCCAACGGATTAAAAGAAAAAAAGGCATTTTGAGTATGAAGGAACTGATGAACCCATATTATCACCTGAATTGTAATTTAAAATAAATTTTTACTTTAAGATTGTGGATACTGCCATAACGGTAATTGAAGAACGGTTCTAATTACTACAACAACACACAGATATTTTCAATGTAATATATGGGATAACCAAAATTAAGAACGATGACGAACTTAAAATCAATTGTAAGAAAATGTATTAAGTCCTTACAGACATTAGCAGCTCGGAAGTGATACATAGTGGCCGTCCATATTTTGACCCATTTTGATCGCGAATAACTTTTGAACAAATAAAGATATCAAGATGCGGTTTTCGCAAATATACTTATATTTCTTTAAAGTTTATTCTCGTATCTTTACCATTTTTATGTGACATTCCATTAGCTCAAAAACAAAATGGCCGATTTTCCGATATAGGACAACTTTGTTATTTTAAATGAGACACCCTGTATATGTTTTAATATTTTTAAAATTGAATCTTTCCCCTTTAAAAAAATGTAACACAAGCTATGGTTATCTTAAAAAATAACGCATTTATTGACCTCCAAAGAATTGACTGTATGTCGAATAGGAATATTATTTTAAAAGTCGCCTGTGGAAACAAAGTTATCTCGTTTCCATAACAGCAACAAGCCTCATTGTCAGCCATTGTTGGTCATTTTTGACAAGTTATTTTAATTAGGAAGCGCAAAATGTTCTCGTTAAGCGAAAAAGGAAAATGTATTATGTTTGCCGAAACCAAATCAGTAAAAGAAACCCAGCGAAGATTTAGAAACATGTTTAATAAAGCTCCACCCACAAAAAATTCAATTAAAATCTGGTACAGAAAATTCTGGAATACAGGATCTTTAGCCCGTAAAAAGAAATTAGTAAACAATGAGAATTTGCTAAATAAAACGTTACAAATTCTGGAGATAACTCAGGAAGATCCAACATTGTCAACAAGAAAAATCTCAAGTTCAGTTCATATTCCTAAAACTACAGTACAAGAAATCATGAAAAAAGAACTTAAATTAAAGCCATACAAAATTCAAATGTTACAAGAAATAAAAGAAACTGATTTTCCACAAAGGGTGGAATTTTGCCAGAGAATTCAAAATTTAGTAAGGAACAATATACATTTTTTGGATAGACTAATAATGTCAGACGAAGCCACATTTCACCTCAATGGAAAAGTAAATAAGCATAACTGCAGGTTTTGGGCAACAGAAAATCCTCGACAATATAACGAACACGTTAGAGATTCGCCAAAAGTCACAGTCTGGTGTGGTATGTCAAAGCAAAAAATTTATGGGCCATTTTTTTCATGAACCAACTGTAACCTCTTGGACTTACGTTGATATGCTGGAAATATTTTTTATCCCCAATTGCAAGAAGAAAATCTATTGAATTTCGTCTATTTTCAACAAGATGGGGGTACATCACATTATGCTAACATTACCAAGGATTCACTGACCAACGTTTTTGGAAACCGGTGGATTGGAAGAGCAGGCCCTATTTACTGGCCACCTCGTTCACCAGATTTGACTGTTCAGATTTTTTTCTGTGGGGATATGTGAAAGAGAGGTGTTATAGTCCACTTCCCCAAAATTTAGAGCAATTAAAAATTAATATCCGAAACATAATAGAAAATATTCCTGAAGAATTTTTAGTCAATAGTTTTAATAAGTTTTTTCGAATTTAAATAAGTGCGTCGAAGTCGGCGGAAGGCATTTTCAACATTTACAGTAGTTTTTAAAAAGTAATGTAATCTTATTGTAACTATTATTTTGTGAATAACCTAAACCTTTGGCGATCCTTTTTTTTTGTAACATATGAAGCAAATTTTAATTGTTAAATAATATTGTTGGTCGACATGCAGTCAATTTTTCGAAGGTCAATAAATACGTTGTTTTTTGAGATAACCATAGCTTGTGTTACATTTTTTTAAAGGGGAAAGATTAAATTTTGAAAATATAGAAACATATACAGGGTGTTCCATTTAAAATAACATAGTTGTCCTATAATGGAAAATCGGCCATTTTTTTTTGAGCTAATGGAATGTCACAATAAAATCGTGAAGGTACGAGAATAAACTTTAAAGAAAAAATAAAGTGCATCTGCAAAAACCGCATCTTGATACCTTTATTTGTTCCAAAGTTATTCTCGATTAAAATGGGTCAAAATATGGCCGGCCACCCTGTATCAGTACAACCGATTTATTCGAAGAAATTAAAGCTTATCAACCATATTTTACCATAGAAAAAAACCTGGTGATATGCTTGAATATATTTACGAAAATAATCTACATTCAACATTTCCAAATTTAACCATAATCATTCGTATATTCCTAACTCTAGCGGTTACTGTAGCTACGGGTTAGCGGTCGTTCTCAAAATTTGTGTGCGACATTGGATATTAAAGACATCGTAAAAAAAATTCTGATACGAAAGCCCGAAAAGTTCCATTTTAATAACTTTTTTATGTTATTTAGTTATAAGTGTTTTATTTTATTGGACATTTATGTTTTTAATTTGGAGACTATATTTTACTCTGCTGGATGTTGGATAATACCTACTTTATATATTTGAGTAATACCATTTACTGATATTATTACTATTGATACATACTACAGGTCTCGGGTAATATAAACATATAATGTAGGTATGTTAAAAAACTATGCCATTTTTATACATTTCGTTAAATATAAGGGGGCGGGGGGCGACAAATATTGAGTTGCACACGGGCGGCCAACCCCTTAGTGGCGGCCCTGGACCAAAGAAAATTTTGGGTCCGGTGTAGTTTAGCTCCATTCGATTTGAAAAAAATAAATATTACAGATAAAAAGAACACATTTTGTTTAGTAGAATTCCAAAAGAAAAAATCCGAAAAAATGCATTTTTTTGCAGAGAAAAATGAAATTAAAAGTCGAAAAAATACTATGTTTTTAGGTTAAGTAAAAGGCCAGAATTTGCGACGTTGTCGAATCAAAAAAAATTGTTCGACGGCGCATTTATGATAAAGAAATTTTACAATTTAATGAGGAAAACCTAACGACAACTAACCAAAAACTAACCAAAACTAGGTAATAGTTTGAATGTTGTTGTTGGTTGTTCTGATTTGTTGTTTCTATAAAAAAACTTCATTTCTGGTAAATGGGAAAAAACAACCTTCCATAATAACAAATTATTAGAAAACATCTGGCAACATTGCTTATTGAAGGACGCAACCGTCAACAAAAATGTCTTTTAGTGTATTCTTTCTCACTCTTTTTCATGTTAGTCCGCCATATTACTCAGCATATTTTATACGGGAAATAAAGAAATTATTTTATTTTGTGATAATGTGAGTGAAAATTTCGTTTTTCAGACCCTATGTGTTTTATTATGGTGTAACAAATATGTGAAAACAAAAATTATATTAAAATATTGCTATTTAGCAATGGAGCTAAAGTTCAACGTAGCCGAAAATTTTATATGTCAATATCTCAAAAACTATAAAAGCTACAAGAAAATTTAAAACATAAATTGTGTATTTTTACAAAACCTCTAATTTAGGTTATATAATCTTTGTATCTTAATGCAGTACTTTACGAGTTATAATCAAAAAAGCGAATTCTGGGGGTATACCTTAAAAAAATCCTGAAGATTCGATTTTTTGATTATAACTCGTAAAGTATTGCATTTAGACGAAAGATTATACAGGGTGCCACAGATTCGAGTGCATGCATGGGGATCACGGAAACCGTAAGAGATACGAAGTCGGTTAAATTATGGCAAAGTTGCGCATTTAGGTGCCTAACAACATGCCGTAAAATTCCGAGTACTTCCGGAGATATCCGGAAAAACCGAAATTTGCTGATTTCGTTTTTATTTTTTTCTGACGTTATTTAAAGAGATATGAAAAAACAAAAGACACTTTCTCATGGCTACTTCTTAAGCTCTACAAAACAGCGTTGGAGAGATTTTCGACGACGTTTCGTTTTCGTTAGACATCATCAACTTTTTTTTTTAAATACGGACCTAGGTTTTTTATTTTATTTTTTTGAACCTCTTATTATCCCAATTACAAAAATGTATAACACTTAATATTTATTAACAAATATGGAACGCCCCTATAAGAAGTTATGTGCGTTCCTTGTCTTACTCATTGTCTCTTATGGAAAATATGTTTATTTAACAGAAAATATTAAGTGTTATATATCATTGTAATTGGGATTATAATGCTTCAAAAAAATGCAATAAACAATTGAGTCCGCATTTAAAAAAATAAAGTTGATGATGTTTGGAAAACAAACTCATACGAAATCTCTAACTGTTTTGTAGAGCTAAGAAGTGGCCATGAGAAGTGTCTTTTTTTATATCTCTTTAAATAACGCCATAAAAAATAAAAAACGAAATCAGCAAATTTCGTTCCGGATATTCCGGAAATCTCGGAATTTACAACTTTCTAATCGGCATGTTGTAAGGCACCTAAATGTGCAACTTTGCAATAATTTAACCGACTGTATCTCTACGTTTCGATCCCCATCATCATCAATCTGTGGCTTATATATACAGGGGTCAGGTATAAATTGGGATAATAAGAGGTTCAAAAAAATTAAATAAAAAACCCAGGTCCGTATTTAAAAATAAAGTTGATGATGGTCTAACGAAAACGAAACGTCGTACGGAAAATATCTCAACGCTTTTCTGTAGAGCTTAAGAAGTAGCCATGAGAAAGTGTCTTTTGTTTTTGAATATTCTTTAAATAACGTCAGAAAAAATAAAATCAAAATCAGCAAATTTCGGCTTTTTCCGGATATCTCCGGAAGTACTAGGAATTTTACAACTTTCCAATCGGCATGTTGTTAGGCACCTAAATGCGCAACTTTGCCATAATTTAACCGACTTCGTATCTCTTACGGTTTCCGAGATCCCCATGCATGCACTCGAATCTGTGGCACCCTGTATAACCTAAATTAAAGGTTTTAAAAAAATACATAATTAATATTTTATAAAAAATCTTGTAAGTTTTATAGTTTTTGAGATATTGATGTATAAAATTTTCTTTGGCCTAAATTTTAGGTAAGGAACAAGATATCGAAATACGGTTTTACCGAGCTTGTTTAGGCATTATTTAGCTATTTTTTCATGAGAAAAAAATTATACCAATGCATTTAATTTTTTTGAGAAGATTAACCATTTGTGTCGGAATATCGTAAAAAGACCTCTAGCGGCGACATGTGAAAATAACAAAACTTCAAATATTATAGGATTTATAGCCCAAGAAAAGCTCTTGTCAACTAGCCTAATCTTGTTAAAATCGGCTCAGCCGTTTCGAAGATACAGAGTGTGTTTTACGGAAACTTTTAAATACCCCCCACCACTTTATTTTTAGAGATATAGCAAAAATTGTCAAACAAAAAAGGTTCAGATTATCCTCGACTTTAAAGATAAGGTATTTTTTGTTAGGTTAATATAGCAAAATTCACAGAAACATCACTTTTTTAGATTCAAGATTGCAGTTACGCCCCTAGCGGTCATCTCAGAAACTTGCAAATAATTTCCAGCTATTTCTCTTGACCACTTTTACTAAAAATATTTTCCCCAACGCTGTGCGATAAACATTTTCTAAATACAGCCGGCGTCTTTTTTTATTTGGACACTCGGTACATAAAAAAATGCTTAACTAATTGTCGTATAAATGTTTTATTTTTCGCTTCATAAAGCCCTTTTTATATACATACTTAACAAGATAACGTCATAAAAGTTTAAAAAATTTTAATCCTTTGTTTATAATAATTTTATTATAAACAAATATGACAAAAAGTGAAAAATCAGAGTAATATTGTATTCAAAATAACAAAATAAGAATGTAGCGTCTAACTGATACATAGGAAATAATCATTTATTGGCTGTAAATCTTAGAGGATTTAAGAAATTTGGTTTTTAAATTATTAAATGGCTTTAGTTTTTGAATACTGATGTATTCGGATAATAAAATTTCGAAAGTAAATTAAAATTTCAGAACAAATTTGAAGAAAAGGGAATCTATTTAATTTAATAAGTCTAGTTCTTGGGCAGAGCGGACATTACCAATGTCGAAAATTGTTCTGCGTCGATTCTTGCGCATTTTCTTAATTTTCTACGACTAAAATATAAAAATAGTATTTTTATTGCAAAAATGATAGTTATGATTCTTTAAAGTGTATAACACAAAACAATTAGTTTGTAAATTTTCGGCATAAATATGGCTATAAATTTCAATCTAATTCTTGTATGTGTACTATTTTTGATTTTAAAAAATTGTTGTTTGGATATGTCAGTATGTAATAAAATGTTAAAAAAAGGTTTAAAAGAATACAGAAATTGAATTATAATAGTTATTTTCCTAACAAGTGCGCAAAGTGATACTTTTCCGCACGCGACTGCCGTTGTTTGAACGACGCGAAGCGAGTTCGGACAGTCAAGTGCGAAAAGTCTAAGTAGAACAAAATTTTTCCTATGAGCATCAGATAATACCAATATTAAAGCAATGATTATTTTTTAAATTATGTTTAATCTGAAAGAACTACTACAACATATTTATAAATGGGAATTATTTGTTGATAACATTTACAACAAAAGAACAGTTATTAGCATATTGTAAATTAATTGCAGAACCTGTAATTTCATTTAGCGGGTGGCTTATGGAAGCGCTTATTGTACGGCTTGATGAAGGTTGACTTAGCTCAGGAGGGGAGTTGTTCATGGTCAATATTTTATTCGACATATACTTTTTCTGATTTGTGGATTCATCAATGTAGCTCTCACTACAGCCGTTGATTTCCAGCCCCCAACTCACTTGACATTGGTAATTCCTTCTCCAGAATCCGCTAACATAGTCGCAGAGGATCGACGAAAACTATGTCCAGTGTACTCTTCTGGATTTTTTAATTTTAGGTATGCAGCAATTTCTGAAGGCATTTTACCTATTGAATTTATTCCCACACATTGCTTACTGCATGCTCCTTGTCCTTGTTTATACCTGACAAAAAAACGTCTGTGTGGGGTATGTGGTTTTCGCAAATTTGCATATTAACGGTACAATTGCAGATAAAGTCCGTTATTTGTTTCATCGGACACTACAAAGATTCTGGAAGTGTATCAAATTTTCATTATCCTGTATGTTATCAATCATTATTTTTGTAAGTTCATCTCTCCTACAAGCACCGGCTAATCCAAAAATTGTAGCAACTTTTATTAGAAGGTAAATATTATCAGGTGCTTCTTTCATGAATCTTGAAACTTCTTTGCTGAAAGTTTTGATTTTTTGCCGGCATCCCACGTTTTGGTGTTTAACTAGTAATGTTAGCTTGAAATATGAACTTAAATCAAGGTTCCTTTTCACTTTGAGGACACATTTTAACATAGAGTACTTACTTCATAAAGTATTAGGTTAATATGTTTTTGCTCAGACGAAAAGAAAGATTTTTTTGCAAATCCGCAAAATAGGCCAGAACACTTTTCTTTAAAGCTTTTGATTCCCCTTCATATTTTTCACGAGATTTTGCTGGTAACAAATTCAAACTTACCGTATTTGCTGCATCCGGATAAAATCTGGTAGCTCCTCATCGGAACTACTCATTTTAAATAATTATTTTTGTTGGATTTTTTTAATTAAAAAAGATACTATGACGCATTTTCATTAAAAATGCTTGTTCATATGGAAACGAAGAAAAAATCTGACATGTGTTAAAATCACCAAGATTACATATTGTTGCTTGACTTGTCATAATCATTTATTATTATTATACAGGGAAATTATAAAAATCTTTTTTTTGTGTTTTAGTTGAAATATTAAAATTACGAAGTAACAAACAAAAAAGAGAATAAACTAGCACTTGCAATGGCTGCGTATATTGCATGAAATAGCCACAATTACTAAAATACATATAAATCTTGCTTACCTGTAAGATTTTAGAGTAGTTTTACTTTTTGCAACTTTGCGCACTCAAATGCGTGCGGAAAAGTAGACTTTTCCGCACGCTCGTAGGAAAAGAATATTTCACTCATGTAATAATTTTCCCACAAGACAAGTTAAAAATCAAAAAATTCAGCGGAAATTTCACGTTGCCTAGAGAACGTGGTATTTCCACTTACTTATAAACACAGAACAATCGAACCTGTTTGTTTGTATTGTCAATTAGAAACGTCAAAATCAGTCAAAATGAGTCGATTTGGTCATGTACACGAAGAAGAAATAGATAAAATATTTAAACAATCAATTTCGGTCAAAGTTTTAATTATGTTGCATGAAATTGAAATTGTATGACAAAAAAAATTATAGTATAATACTCCTATATTTCTCCATTCTAGAAATATTCTCCCTAAATACCGCTCGTGCATAAAAATTAATCAGATAATTTTCATTTAAGCTTGTTATACAAATTCCACTTGTTCTTCGAACTCGTGGAATTATAAATAACAAGCTTTCATAAAAATTATCGGTAATTTTTAAGCACTTGTGGTATTACCCCCGAAAATATTAATACATTAACTTATATGGAAAACGTATCATTAAATTAATTACATTTTAAAAATTTGTCGGGTAATATTCCATATTTTCTAAGGATTTACATTCATTTAATTACACAAATATTCAAAGAGATGTTTTTAAATATTCGTAAATGTCAGCAACGTGTTCTGCGCAAAGGGCATATCATGAACTTTGACATTATGATAAAACATTTTTAAAATTCTTAGTGTTTATTTAACCTTAGAATTGCGATAAATTAATATTCTGAAAAATATGTAATTATTATTTTATTAAACAATTTTTATTGAACATAAAAGAACTGTCCAAAAGGCCATCGACCGAGGTCTTTCAGCCTTTTTTTAAACTAACTATTAATAATTATGGCATACAAAACAAAAAGTAATGGGACACAGAGCAACAGCAGATTCCTTAGATCAAAATAATGCAATTTACGTAAACTTGCCTTATCCGAAAGTTAATAATAACAAAGATACAGGGTGTTAAACTTTAATTTTGCTTTCGTTTTTTCTTAATAATTCTTTAACCAAATGACCTAGCGGTACAAAATTTGGGATCTGGGGTTTTCTGAGGCGAGAAATTTAAATTTGTCCACGCTTTTAATGTTGCTACTAGAGGGCGCCAGCTACGGCCTACCTCACTTGTTTTAAATGTCGTAACTTTTTTAGGCTTAGAATATTGACCTGTTTATTAAAAAATAAGTTACTATAAATCCATCTGCATCAAAAATGTATACTTTATTTAAGTCTCTAGGAGCAGCCGTTCTCGAGATAAACGCACTTTAATGGATCTTGCAAATTTTTTATGGAAAATAAATTTTATCCAATTGTTTTCAAACTTTGCATAGTGGTAGTTCTAAACACGCTGATCAAAGGTCTTTCAGGGCACAAAACCCGAAAACGCCTCCAACCCCCCCAAAATCACCCTCAAAGGTCACTGGGGATTTGGGGAGCCCCATCATGTTTGCAGCTTGGATATTTGATGTTAAAATGGTGAGTGGGTGGATAGCGAAGTGATCGAATGTAAATTCAAATTGATGAGGGGGTATATTGTGTCCAATTTCTTTTGTTATTCTGTTGCGTATGATATTTTCAAAGTTATTTTCTAATACAGGTAGAAGTGTAATGCCTCTATAATTTTCTGCTCTAGAGTTATCAAGCTGCGGTTTCGGTATTGGTATAACTATTCCCTTTTTCCACGCTTCCGAAAATACACTGTTGTTTAGACAGAACCTACACATTTCTTTGATTTTTGGATGGATTTCAGGTTTAAGATGCCGTATAATGTTATATATAATTATTATTTTTTCAGTATCTGAGTAAATAATAAAAACTTTTTTCGGTTGGCTTTCTTTCTGTCTTTCAAAGTAAGGACAGTTTATTCTTGAACACAAGATATACAGGGTATTTGCTAACTAATCTAAAATATTTAAGGGGATGATTCCACAAGTGTTTTTATAAAAATAATTTAGAAATAAATTTATAGAGAAAATATTAATAAATTAACCTATACGTAAAAAATATCGTTAAGTTAATTACATTGTTAAAATTTGTCAGGTAATATTCCATATTTTTCAAGGATTTATATTAATTTATTCAAACAAATATTCAAAAAGATGTTTTTAAATATTCGTTAATGTCAGCAACGTGTTCGCTGCGCAAAGGGCATATCATGAACTTTGACATTATAATAAAACGTTTTTAAAATTCTTAGTATTTATTCAACTTTAGAATTATTATTTTTTATATGTCAACCTGGTATCTGAGTAAATAGACAAAAATTACCTTTACTCTATACCACGAGATATACAGGATGCATCGTAAGTAATCTAGAATTTTTAGGAAAGTGATTCTTTGAGTGTTTTTATAAAAAAAAAGCTTATATTGACATATGTCAAAAAATGTCAGCTTTCCAAAATACAAGGATCTAACTTTAAAAAAAAACTGCTTTTTGTAATTATCTTAAATGCACCGGATCAATAGTTCATTCTAGATGCAAATTGAAATTTAATTTTTTAACGTTTTTTTAATAATGTCTGGGAACTTGCAATGAATTATTTTGATTTCTTGTTTTGCAAACGAAGGAAGATGGAAAAAAACATTAAGAGACAAAAAGTTGTATTTTTAGTTGCTTAATATAAAAAAAAACTATAAAAAAAATTAGTGGCATACATTTTTTTCAAAATTATTTCTGATAGGGTGTCTCCTATTTAAGATATTTAGAAAACACCTATTTTTAAAAAAGTTTAACACCCTGTATCTTAGAAACTATGCATTTTTGGACTCCTATTTTTTTATATTTTTCAATTAGAAATTACTCTCCTCAAATCTGGCGGAGTATTTTTAAACAGCCTGTTTTTCAAATTTAAAATATTTTTATCATTTTACCTATGACAAAAAAGCGTCTCAATTCCATTCTTAAATAAAAACGTAGTTTTTTCCTAAACTCCTTAACACATACATATTTCTGATCTTAAAACTGATTTTTATCGTAACAAATTTAGCATGTACAAATACCTTATGTTACAATTTTATGTTTGACAACCTGTAATGATGGCGCTACGCTATAACATTTATTTTCTAATTTGCTATTAATACTGAGTCTTCCTTTTTTATATTATAATTTTTTTTAGATGCATTACAACAAGGTGCGTCACAATTTGAACAACAAGCGGGTAAACTTAAACGAAAATTCTGGTTACAAAATTTAAAGGTAAGTTTCTTTTGTATTTCTAAATATTATACAGAGTTGAAGAAAAAGTAATGGTGGTTTTCGTAGAATATTTTATTCTTAATTAAAACGAATAAAATATTCTACGAAAACTACTATAACTTTGAATATTGATGCATATTATAGCAAGGTTATAGTTTTTAATATCCTCACATTAAATAAATTTATTTATTATTGGTATTCTTTCATTTGATACCCATATCACGGGAATGCACAAAAAATAACTAGTCGGCCATTTTGGGTGGTCCGCCATATTGGATTTGGAGTGACGACATTTTATATGTCATATTATTCTTAGCAAACCCTTGAATTTGATAACCATATCATGAAAGTGCATAAAAATAACTATTCCGCCATCTTGGATTTAAAATGACGTCATTTTATTTTTCATGTTCTTTTAAGCACACCCTTTCATTTGATATTCATATTATGGAAGTGCATAAAAATAATCAGTAAAAGTAAAATTACTTTTCTGACGAGGTACTATTATATTTTTTCGCATTTTGTAGATAATGAATTAAAAAAAATCGTCCATTATATAAAAAACGACCAACCTGGTATATCTACACTTCTATGCATACATTGCTATGGAAATGAAAACATTTGTCATTTATTCCGCATTTGATTTTCAAAACTTCACACTTTGTTTCCGATTTTCCTTGCTCTTTTTGGGTGTTTTTGAGCGACTTTTGTTCGGTTTTCGGCTAGAAAACCTTTAATAGTTGGAGTTAAGTGTGGAATTTCTGATTGGTGAGCGCTGCTTAAAATAAACGTTTTTTTTCTTGTTAAATGGTGTTTTTACAAAGTAATGGGCGCTATGCTGTAAAATGGTCTATTACTGTATGATTTTGGGGTTTGTAAGGTAGTTCGTTACTGTTCAACATGATCTTTACACTAAAGTGGCACACAATATTTTATAAACCCTTTTAAAACCTTTTTCCATTAAATTGCGAACTTTCAAGTTCAAAGGCAGCAGCCATATTTATTTTAAAACTCCTAGTGTATACATGGTTGCGGCCACGTTGCGGCGTGTGAAAGTTTGCAATTACATGGAAAAAAAGTATCAATTAAATATAAAAACAAGTTTTTAAAAGGTGTTTGTAAAATATTGTGTGCCAATTTAGTGTAAAAAATCAAGAATTCTGTGCAAAAAGAAGGAGGAATAGTGTAAATAAGGTTAGTTTGATTTTCAACTTTGATGAATATCTCGCAAACGAAACGTTGCCGAAAAAATGTTGCCAAAAAACCCCTGTATACCAAATTTGGTCAAAATCGGAGAGGAGGCAACTTTCGAGACAAACATTATTTGCATAAGGCTCGTGGTAGCACTACAACGATATTTAAAAGGTGCCGTAAAATGCAGTAAACTGCATATTTCGGTACTTCGACATCGTTGACAGATTTGAGAAAAAATGTGGAGCAAGAATATTTATTTTAATAGAATCTAATTTAAACCTTAATTTTCTATTGCAGATGATGATCATTATGGGAGTTATTGGTTTGGTAATTTTAATCATCATTGTCAGTAAGTACATTTTTGATTTATTTATTATAAGATTTTACAGACAAATATACAAACCAATATTAAATGTCTTTAATAATACGGATGTATATCAATTCGTCATTCCTTTGGATAATTTTTCAAGAGTAGAGTCAATCGTTTGACACCGGTTAGACAGCAAATTACGAATTGATACACTGCCGAATTAAAGACAATTTACATTAATCTATGCTCTACGAATTATATATATTCTAAAACAATTCTGCACCTCCACTACCTTTAAAACATTGTTTTCAATTAGTTAGTTCGACTACCTTTCCCCTTTTCCCATATATATTTTATTTGAGTGATATATTTACCAAACTTTATGGCATATTAGAGGTTTCTGAAGAACAATGATTTAGTTTTGAAATATTAAAATACATCCCAATGGTATTTAAAATATTTTCAACGAGACGTTGGGTCAGGTAGTAATCCAGATAAGTATTGAATGGAGTAAGTGTAGACAAGTTTTTATTTAAAAACAAATACATTAACTACTACACAAAATATAATGTGATACGCCAATGGGGCATATCGGCAAATCAAGCCATTCTCTACAAAAATATATACAATTACCACAGAGTATAATATTACCCTGACAAATTTTAAGAACTCAACTTAACTTTAATAAATCCAAAGAAAAATGTAAAAGATTGAAATTATCTTTTAAATAGGTACTGATAGCCTCAAAATCAATTTGTTTAGGTTTTGGAAATCTAGAAACATAACTTTTCTATTCTACCAGACTCACATTTATCAACTACTTCAGATTTTCCCAATGGCCATTTTTAATTTCAAAAATTTTTTATATTTACTAAATGTTTATCACCTAAAGAAAAAAGTTAAAGAAATTTTTTTTTTCAAAATTAAATCAAATTTAGAAATAATTTACAGTTTTTGGGACACCCCGTATCGCTTGTCACTCCTGTGGCACTTGGTATAAATTATTTACAAATTATATTATTAAAAAGTTCTATTTTACCTTGACTTATTTAGATATTTTCCCAATATACCATTCACCAATCACTTTTATATATACCAAAGCCTGCCCTGCTACAGTTCTTTACGTCACTTTCATTACCCTCTTTATTTTTGGTTACCTTTGAACCTTGCGTAGACTGTGTCACGTTACAATTGATACAGAGAAATTTTTAGAATAGCTTTACTAGCTGAGAAAAATGTACAAAAATTTATGATATGAAATATTTAAAGAAATAAATGTGCTAGCCAAATTTCTTGGTCTAGAACACAAAGGAAGTAGTTTTTATATTACCATAGAAAAAAACTGCTATTTTTCTATCAAATACTTAAAAGAACATTCTGGTAATTTGCAAAAAATGCAAGAATTGCGTGTTCATATTAACGGAGAAAACTTTTCCAGCTGCGGGTGTTATTTTAACCGCACAGACAGCTGTACTGCTCTTCGGTCTCTCAACGTGCGTACCTTTCTCTTGGTCTATTTCCTTTTTCGCCCGAGGGGAAGACGGCTATAACTTTCACGTACCTCTTTTTTTCGTCGTAGGGAACGCCACGAAATCTTGAGTTCTGATTGGATGTAGATTTTGCGTAGCGACAAAAACAGTTCCGAAGCAACTTTATTTCGTCATCGCAGGTTCGTGCAGCCACTCCGTCGTCTCCTCTAGTGCTCGAAATACAACTCGGTTTTTATGATATGGGATTTTACTGAATAAATTTATATTTTTTATAAAAATTTAAAAGGGAATATTACTGTCTGGCAAATTTATCTGTAACAACAAAAAGAATTCGAACTATTTCGAACGAAAACATGTGTGTGTGTGTGTGGTGTTGCCAAGTTTACCTGCAAGAAAGCTCTAGTGCTGGTCAAGTAGTAATTTTAATTTTAAAATCAGTTTTTTAAAATAATAAAATATACTATTGGAAAAAGCTAAACATTTAATGGTTGTTATATAGGTAATTTTTATTAATAACTATTTTGTTTTACGTATAAATATTATAATAGGTAATTATTTTCCAAAGATCTTATCGACTTTGGCTAAACTGGCAACATCCAACAAAAGGCATGCCAGTTGCGTCCTAAACGAACCTAATTGGTGTAGTTTGTCACATGTTTTGTTACTGTTGAGTCGCAATAGGAAGTGTTTGCGCTATCTTTGCTTCCTTTCTTGGAACATTGAATATTAAAACATTCAGTGTCGCAGGTCGAGTTTTATCTTTATTTTTAAGTATTTTGTTAAGTTTGTAAGTTTGGTATTGTGTGTTCTTAAATAAGTTTTTGTTTTCCTACCTTGTTGAAGAAATTGTAGAATTTTTTGTCTTTTACCTTTTACATTAAGTTTTAGTTATACAGGGTGTCCCAAAAATATACTAAAAGATATACAGGGTATCTGCTAATTAATAGTACATGGAAAAATGACTCCTTACTTGGAATTTAATCAATATTTGCCTATACCAAAAGTTGATATTAACTGAGATACAGGTTTTAAAATTAAAACTTTGTTTTTGTTTTTCTTTAATAATTTTGTAAAAAATAACGCTTTTGCACAAAATTTTGCAAATATAGGGTTTTATTGAGGACGAAAAAAAGTATTTAATTCCCGATGATTAGGCAACCCGCTTGTCACTAAATAAAAACTGAGCAATACGCTTTTATTTCGGATCTTGACACTGTTATACACAGAACAAAGCATATAGCTTTCCATAAATTAAATAAAAGCTTTTTTAAATATACTTTTGGCCATTTTGTTTTTGTTTTCTTTTGTTAGTAGGGTTTGCGATGAAGAAGCCGTAAGAAATTCTCTTAAATTGCCGCTTAAACGTTAGCGTATGCCTTAGTAAGTATTTTTTATAAAGCATAAATCGCAGTGATAATACTGCAGGGAACGTAAAATGACATTTCACTGTTTTTATTTTTTATTGCAAAATATTAGCAAAAATTAAAAATACCGTCTAACTTGAAGGTAGACTACTAAAAAATCAATTAGATAATAAAGTTTTTCACTTTTTTGACTTTCCCAAAAATATTTTGTGAAATTGTAACTGATGGCCCTTAAATGCCCTAATTTTTGGTGACGACCATACATTTAAAATATATTCAAGATAAAACATAAATGTATATTTTATACATTATTTCATTTAAACACATTATAAAATATTTCTGAACTTTTAAAAAACGAGTACGCCGCTGTGCTTTTTATGAATGAATGTTTGTTTTACAACTACCTTCCCCTGACCGACGCCGCACTGTTACAGATATACTTGCCAAACAATATTCACCTATGGCTACGGTAAAATAGCTTTCATGTTGCTAGATGTGTTTCTGCAACAACTTTATATTTAGGGGTATACTATACTAATTATAGAAAAATAAAAAAAACTCTAAGTCACTTGATAGTTATTTGCATGAAGAATATGTGTACAAATTTTTAAAAAGATCGGTTCATTAGTTTTTTCGGAATGATGGTCATCTACTTTTAAAATTACATGTTTGGGAAAATCGATTTTAACTGACTTGAAGCAACGGTCATTAAAACTATCATAAATCCGACAATTGTGCTCAAAATTTAATACAATATTCTTGAGATGTTATACATTCAAAAAATTAAATTAAAAAAAAAATAATTAAAAAAAGTTTTCAAGATTTTTGGATAGGAAGTTAGCCCTTATTTTACGTATGTGTTTTTGGTAAGATTTTATTTAAAAAAAAATGTTGATTTACTTATTAGAAAGTGTCCCAAAATCTTTAGAAACGTCTAATATGCCATTGATTTTTGGAAATGCTTGGTAAAAAATTTATTGGTTAAAAAGTTTTAAAACTTAAAAATCAAATTAGGCTCTTAACTTTTTTAATTATTACGGAGCAATTTTTGTGTTTTTCTGCTCATGTAAATTATTTTTTTTACAACATCCTCGTACGTACTAAAAAGACCTTTAACCAAAAATTTGTGTTTTTCCTCTAGTGAACTTCATGTAACTGTCATTAGCGCGGCCGACCCAAATATTCGGTAATTTGAATCCCCATATTTTCTGTGTTAATTGGTGTATATCGTACAGGGTCTGCCAAAAGTCTGAGGTGAGGAATATTTACAAAAAATAGAAACTGTGAAAGCAATTAACAAAAGCAGAAGCGTATGATCTGTTATATCGCAGTTTTCAGACTTTTGGCTTAACCTGTATGGCTTATTCTCTGTCTGTCTTTCTGTCCGTAGAGAAAAATATGCCTATCACCCCTTTTTCATTTTTTATTTAGTCACCCAAAAATAGTACAGATATTTTTAATAGAAAAAAAAAACATAATTTAACAAAAATAGTTTTTTTAAGTAAGTTTGAAAAAAAATGTTTGTACTTTCCATCTTTGCATGATGCTGTGAGTTTTGAAAAAATAAATTTTTTAGATTTTTGGTAGTTGCATGTGTTTTTATTAGGTAGTTTATAAAACCCAAATTAAATTTGATACCATATCTATTTTTATTAGACAGTGTGACCAAAACATTATAAGACAAAATATGACTTGTAAAAATTTGGTGCATATACAGTGTGTTTCTTTAATATTGCAAAAAAATTCACAGAATTATTCTTTAAATGAAACCACAAAAAAGTTCATATAAACATGTGTTCCAAATTTCTTAACTTTTGATCTACAGGTCGGTAAAATTTTAAGATTTTTTTTATTATTTTATAAATATGGCTGAACATAGAAGCATGAAATTTGGGATGGATATTTTTATTGCTAAGGCTTTCTTACAACAATATTTGTAATCATCTGCTACCCTGAAAAAGGGTTGAAATATATAACCCTCGATGTTTTTTCTGTACATCTTTTTCTGGGGATGGAAATTTGCAATTTAAAAAATGGTTTGTGAAGGCTTTACTTAATTAAAAACTTTTTTGTCTGCATTTTGTTCGAAAATTGTGCTGTTTTCAAATAAAAAAATTAAATACATGTCTGCAATACAAAGTCGGCAATACAAATAAGAGATACAAAATAATACAATGGAAAAACCATTGAGGATTACATATTTCAACCATTTTCCAGAGTAATAGATGATTACAAATATTGTTGTAGAAAAGCCTTGGAAAACATAAACATCTATCCCAAAATGCCAGGTGTCTATGTTTATCCAAGTTTATAAAATAAAATATTTTAATTTTTTTTCTTCAAACTTCACCGGCCTATAGTTTAAAAGTTAAGAAGTTTAGGACATATGTTTATAGGAATTTATTTTCGTATTTTTATGCAAAGAATTCATCTGTATACAATAACTATTTTTTTATGTCGTCTTATTAAAAGGCAGTATCCAGAGGACCTAAAAAATAAAAATTATTAAAAATTATCCAGTTAGCAACCCTAACTTTAAAGATTTAAAAGAAAACAATGTTTATTAATCTGTTTTTGGCTTCAATTACTTTAATAAATGTACTTTCACGGTTTACTAACTTTCCGTACGTGGGTCTAATAATTAAAACACTCTGTAATACTTAAAAACACTTTATTGACGATTATAACACAATCATATAATATACTGGGTGTCCCAGAATATGTGGACAATCTCTCGGAATCTCATAGCAAACCTAAAAATATTATGACAAGTTCCCATAAACTTTTTTTCTTACGATCCTCCCCTACGGAGATACAGGTATATAACGGACGACCCTGGCAATAGTTTTTTTTAAATAACTTTTAAAATACTGGGCGTAATTTAATATTTTTTTACTATGATGGTTACTAGATAAGTTTTCTTAAAATTAACCCATTAAATTATGTTTGGCTTATTTAGTTTGCCAGGGACGGACTAGCTCTGACACAATAATAGCAATTTATTTAACACCCTCTATGATAAAGGCTTAGCAATAATATTTTTGGAAAGCTTTAACCCTTAAACAAAAAAAAAAAAAGGTATTCTTGATTAACATCGATAAAATCAAATGTTTACGAGAAATAAAATATCATGGTTGGTATTTTTTTACATATACGGGGTGTTTTCTAATTGTACGTCAATATTTAAGGAGGCAATTTTTGGGTCCATTTTAGGAAAAAAACTTCATATGAACGTATGTCCTAAACGTCTTAACTTCTGAGATACAAGGTGGTAAAATTTTTAAAAATAAATAATTTATTATTAATATCTGTAATGCCACTTAAGATATTTTAATAAAATTGGGCATACATGAACTATGTATCAAGAAGCATATTTTAGTGCACCACATTTTCTTTATTTGCCAAAATAAGCAGGTCAAATTCTGTACAAACGCCACTGGTGGAAATAAAAAAAATTTGGTACACTAAATAATGCTTCCTGATACATAGATACCAGACAACAAAACTATAAATTTATTTTCTTGAATAAAACATATAGCTTTTAAATTTAATTATAATATATCATAAGATGCTAAATTTTGGATATTATAACATGTCTTATACTCCGGTTTAGAAAGAATAACTTTGATTTTTCAATGGAATACCCTGTATATTTTTTAAAAATTTGGATTCTACGAATCATTTCTGATATAAAATGTATATTATGTCCTATACCTATCGTGCTAGTTTTTGAAAAAAAATGGCGATTAAAAATGTCCAAACTACGTATTATGCAGTTTTATAAAACAAATAAATGATATAAAAAATTATCAATCAATTTTTTCTCAAAACTCTATCTTTCGGAGGTCATAATAAAATACTCCGGTTTCGGAAGTGTTGCAAAAATTGACTTTTTTCAATAATTTACTTCAAAAATTTAAATGAACCCCCTTATTTTTTTTAAATTTGGATTCTACTGTCCTGATATAAATCTGTATAATATCCTATATCTATCTTTGTTAGTTTTTAGAAAATGGCGATTGAAGATGTCCAAACGACCGCATATTATGCAGTTATAGGGGAAAAAAAATAAACGTTAGAAACATTTAATATTTTTTAATTTAATTCTAAATTATTTTTTAAATAACTACTTAAATGCAAAAATTATATTAAAATAACAAAATTGCTCCAAAGAGACGGCCTGAATTATTTTAGGCTTATTAATTTTCTAACATTTATTTTTTTTTCCCTATAACTGCTAATGTGCAGTCGTTTGGACATCTTCAATCGCCATTTTCTCAAAAGCTAATAAAATGGTATAGGATATTATACAGATTTTATATCAGGAATGACCCGTAGAATCCAAATTTAAAAAAATATACAGGGTGTTGCATTTAAATTTTTGAAGTAACATTATTAGAAAAGTCAATTTTCACAGCACTTCCGGTAAAGCCGGAAGTAGTTTTATTATGACCTCCACATATAGAGTCTTCCAAAAAAATTAAATTAAATATAATAATTTTTTATATCATTTATTTGTTTTTCCATAAAACTGCATAATGTGCGGAAGTTTGGACACATTTAATCGCCATTTTCTTAAAAACTAGCAGAGATAGGTATAGGATATAATTTAGATTTTATATCAGGAATAATCCTTAGAAACCAAATTTTGAAAAATATACAGGGTGTTCCATTAAAAAAATCAAAGTTGATGTCGTTTCCGGTTAAACCGGAAGTGATAGGCACATCTTATAATATCCAACATCGGCATCTTATAATATAATATGTCTTTCTAAAATTTAAAAGCCATTTGTTTTTATTTAAGAAAATGAAGGGCTGGGTAGTGATTTCGTTGTCACCCGGTATGTATGCCAAATTTTATTAAAATTTCTAAAGTGGTATTACATATATTAAAAATAAATGATTTATTTTTAGTAAATTTTACCACCCTGTATGTCAAAAGTTAAGACGTTTAGGACATACGTTCATATGAAGTTTTCTTCTTAAAATGGACCCAAAAATTGCCTTCTTAAATACTGACGTACAATAAGAAAACACCCTGTATAATGTAAAAAAAATACCAACCATGGTATTTTATTTCTCGTAAACAGTTGATTTTATCGATGTCAATCAAGAATGCTTTTTTTAGTTTAAGGTTAAAGCTATCCAAAAATAATATTGTTGAGCCTTTATCATACAGGGTGTTAAAAAAATTGCTATTTTTTAAATCCCCCTTTTAATAAAAATTAAAAAAAAAAGCATCAAACCTCAATAAAAAAAACCCGGGTTTTTTAAAAGTATTTAAAAAAAACTTTTTGGGGGGTTGTTATTAAAAATGTTCCAAAAAAAAATTGGGAAAAAAAAATTTTTAAAAAAATTTAAAATTTTGGGGTTCCAACCCTTTTTGGGCCCCCTTATGTTTCCTACGGTTGACTACGGTTGACTTTTTTAACGTTCAATACAATTCCAGAAACATTCTGCAGATTATTTTCATACATAAAATACTAGAACCTACTCTAATTTAGGAGTGCTACCACATAAATATTTATATTTGCTGTAACACCATAACACTACTTTTTACGAAAAATCTTTGTACCATATACCAGGGGTTTTGCGGATGCAGATTTTTTTCGGGGGGGTTTTTTTTTTACAAAGTCCTATATGGGTGTAGAAGTAAAATAGCAAGAAGAGTATTTATTTAATAATTTAATTACCTATCTTACTCCCTTTGTGTGGGAATTTTAAAAATTAGAGCATTAATTTTTAAAAAAACAATATTCCGCCTTTTTCCCCCCGGGGTTCCAAAAAAAAACCTTTTTTTTTTTAAATCAGAAGGGGTTTCCTAAAAAAAATTTAAAAAACCCGGGGAAACTTTGGGGAACCCCTTTTTGTTCCCCCTTTCCCCCCCCTTTGGGCATATCCCCGAAACCCCAAATTTTTAAAAAAAAAGGGGGCCAAAGGACAAAGGGTGTTTTTCAGGCCATTTTAAAAAAAAAATTTCCCATAAACTGTTATTTAAAAAAAATAACACCCTGTGTCTTGGAAACAAGACATTTTCAGACCTATTTATAGGAACTTTTTTTCAAAAAATCACCCGCCTCAATATTCCTGCGTTTTTTTTTAATACCCTGTTTTTGTTTTTTTTGTTTTTAAGTTATTTTCCTAAAAGTGCGCAAGGATTTTTCCGCAGGGACTCCCCTTTCCCGAACAGCAAGCGGGGGTTGGGGGCCCCAAAAAGGGGTTGGAAAAAATTTTTCCTAAGCGCAGAAATACCAAATTAAAAATGATTATTTTTTAAATTTGTTTAATTGAAAGAATTACAAAATTTTTAAAAATGGGTTATTTGTTATAAATTTCAAAAAAAAAACGTTTTAGTATTGTTTTTGCAAATTAATTTTTTTAGGGGGGCTTAAAAGGGCCATTTACGGCGATAAGGTTATTCTGGGGGGATTTTCATTAATTATGTCATCAATCATTATTTTTGTAAGTTCTTTTTCCCCGCACCGGCTAATCCAAAAATTGTAGCAACTTTTTTTGAAGGAAATATTATAAATTTCCCCCTTTATGAATCTTGAACTTTTTTTTTGCTGAAATTTTTGATTTTTTTCCGGTATCCCACTTTTTGGGTGTTTAAGTAGTGATGTTGCTTAAAAAATGAACTTAAAAAAGGGTTTTTTTACTTTAGGACACATTTTAACATAGAGTACTTACCCCAAAAATTTTTTACCCAAACCGCAAAAATAGGCCAAGAACACTTTTCTTTAATACTTTTTTCCCCTTCTGGAGCACCATTTTTTGGGGCTATATTGATTCTCATATTTTTCACGAGTTTTTGCTGGAATAAATTCAAACTTACGATTTGTCATCCAGGATAGAATCTGGTGCCCCATCAAAATACTCATTTTAAATAATTATTTTTTTCGGATTTTTTTTTAAATTTAAAAAAAAAAATATGACGTTTTTTTATTAAAAATGCTTGTTTGTATTGAAATTCATTTGTGCAATTGCTTGTTCATATGGGAAAGAAAAAAAAAACTGACATGTTTTAAAAATCACCAAGATTACATATTTTGCTTGACTTGTCATAATCATTTATTATTATTATACGGGGGTTTAAAAAAAAGTTTTTTTTTTTTTTTTTTTTTTAAATATTGAAAATTACGAAGTAACAAACAAAAAAAAGAATAAAAAAAATTTTTAAGGTTGTTTTATTGCATTAAATAGCCTACAATTACTAAAATACATATAAATTTTTTCCCGAAGTTTTTTGAGGTTTTACTTTCCGCACGGCGGCAAAAAAGTGGCTTTTCCGACGCTCGTAGGAAAAAAATTTTTTTTTGAGGGGTTTTTTTTTTTTTTTTAACTTTTAAAATAATTAAATTGGACAAATTTTTGGGAATACTAAATAATTTTAGACTGATGTAGTCCACATATTTAAAGTAATTGTGTAGCAAGTAAAATTTAAAATTATATTTTATTTAATTTCAAAAAAAAAAAAAAAAAAATAAATTAGTAGGAACTAACAAAACCTTTAGATGTATGTTTAATGGGCATGGAAACTGCATGTTCTCTAATTATTTTAAAAAAATCAAAATTTCAAAAAATTTAAAATATTTTCGGTTTTTTTTCCCGTTTAATTGGCAAACAGAAAATTCTACCATTATATAAATAATAACATGCACACCCAAAAAAAAAAATCATCTTAACATATTTAAAAAAAAAAAAAAAGTAAATTTTGGTATATCGATAATTTTTTTTTTTGTTCAGGAATTTAAAAGAAATAAGAAAACGCAGAAAATTTAATTTTTAAGCAAATAACATTTTAAAAAAAAATTTTCTAAAATTTTTTATACAGAAATTTTAAGTTGTTACTTTTCTAGAATCCATTTTTTTTTTTTTTTTAAAAAAATTTATTTTATTTTTAACCCTTTAAAAAAACACCAAAATAATTTAATAAAAAGCCTGATTTTTTCTATATTTTTATTTGTCAATAAATCTATTAGGCCAACGGATCATACCAAAATCCCCTTTTGAAAAGGAAAACCCCAAAAAAACCAACATTAGGCGGGGGAAAAACCCTTTTTTAAAAATAATTTTTTTTTGCCGTTACTTTGGAATTTTCTTTTTGCTCTTTATGGGGAACGCAAGGCTTTCTTCAAAAAATATATACGGGTGTCCATAAAAAGGCGTCCCGGGGTATCTCAAGAACCCCTTTATTGCAAGCTTCGGAAAAAAAATTTTTAAAACCCGCCTAAAAAAAAGCTGGAAATTATTTTAAGTTTCTAAACCAGCTAGAGGGGGTAAAAAAAAGGGAAAAAAAATTTAAAAAAGGATTATTTAAAAATATGCCATATTAACTTATGCGTTGTTTGTTTTCTTAAAACATGTAAAATAAGGGAAAATTTTTTCTTTAACGTTTTTTTCCAACTTGTCAAATATAGGGAGGGGGTTAACCGGTTTGATTTTTAAAATAGGTTTGTTTGAAAGATTTTCCAGAGCTTAAGTGAAATATTGGTAAATAAATTTATTTTT
>JAHBCN010012188.1:0-7500 GCA_019359885.1 Listronotus oregonensis
GAAATTATTCATAAGTCAAATATAAAAACGTCTTTTGCCTAAAAAGCAGAAGAGATAAGTATAGGAAACCCTAATATAGTTTTAAAGGGAATTAATTCTGCGTCAAAATGGGCCACTAAATATAGGGTGTTCCATTTAACTTTAGGAAGTTACTTAGAAAAATGTATGTTCAAACTTTGAGGCATTTTCTTCACCACCCTGTGAATATTGAGTTAAAACTTTTATGTAATAGTTAACTTAAACCCTTAAGCTAAGCAGTAAATTTAATTACAGCAGCTCTTATATGTTACAGGGTGTAAACAATTTATAAAATATGGTCTGTATTTTTTTAATTTTCAAATTTCTCAGAAACGTCAGTTTAAGGTATAGGAATTATAACAATAACTCACCTTTATTTGGTCTATAGTATCTAAAAAATAAAAAAATATGGGGTGTTCCATAAGAAAAAAATATAACTTTGATATGTACTTTCTTTTGGGTCACCTGTATATTTCAAAATAATTTTAAAAAATGCTCCCGCAGACCAACATATGACTGTGCTAAAAGTTTTTTTCCAACTCTTTATATTTCTCGTCGAAAAACCGAGGCGAATTGGTGGGCCACCCTGTATATATATAATATATATATATATATATATATATATATATATATATATATATATATATATATATATATATATATATATATATTTATAATATATATATATATATATATATATATATATATATATATATATATATATATATATATATATATATATATATATATATATATATATATATATATATATAAATAAATATATTTATATATACATATTATGATGTCATTAACTTTAAGAAGAACACTTGTTAAAAAAACATTTTAAAATTTGCGAAAAAAGTTTTTTTTGGTTAACCCCTCCCCACAAATTCTCTATTTGTATTTTTTCATAATTTAATAAAATTTAATTGTCAGATAAAAAAAAATCGTAAAAAATATCTGCATTTTTTTTAAATTGTAGACATTAAAAATATTCCACTTTTTGGACATTGAAAAATATAACTAAATAAATATTCAATATTTGGATTTTCTTCAAAATATTTAATTTAAAAGCTTTTTTTTTTTTTGGTTAAAATTTGTATTATATATATATATATATATATATATATATATATATATATATATATATATATATATATATATATATATATATATATGTATATATATATATATATATATATATATATAATATATATTATATATATATATATATATATATATATATATATATATATATATATATATATTATATATAAATATATATTTAAAACGTTCTATTTGTTTTCTTAATGTTTATAAAAATGAAACAATTGGAAAAAGGAATAAAATATTCATTTTTCTTTTTTTTACATATTTTTTTAATTACAAAATTACATTTTTTTTTTGAGTTTTCAAATATTTTAGTTCTTAAATTTCATTAAAAATAGAGTTAAAAAAAAATTAATTGTCACTTTTTCAAAATTTTTTTTTTTTAATTTAAAAATTGATATTAAAAAAAAAAGAAATTAAAAATTATTTGTCTTCATACGTAGGACATAAAAAAATCACTAGAAATTGCTTAACTTAAATGAATGCATTTTATTGACGAAAAACTTAAAAAATACCCATTTTTTTATCATCAAAATAAAATTTTGCACCGAAAATTTTTTTTTTTTGTTTTTCTTAAAAGATTCGTAAATGCGCGTAAAATAGAATAAAACGAAAAATAAAACATGTCAATATCTCTTTTTTTCGATTTTTTATAGCAAAACATAGGTGAAGCTGCGATCCTAAACAACAGGGGTGGATTTACGCATAGGCTAAGTAGGCTGAAGCCTAGGGCGGCAAATATTATGGGCGGCAAATTTACGTTAATTTTTTAAAAAAAGTAATCGTAAATTTTACTTATATAATTAACGATTTTGCAGAAAAAAAGTTCGAAGAAAAATGTTAGTATAGGATTTTGCATATAATTAAATAATACATAGTTCAAAAAAGACTTATTTGTTGTACCATTTTAATTTATATTTTGTTTTTATATTACGAAATTAGTTTGTTTTAAAGAATTGTTATTTAATTTTTTGTATGATTTACTTTTGTATTTATTTATTAAATTTTTGTAAGAATTACTAGTGAGGTTAACATTCTTTTAATACTAAATTCTTCGTTCTGATATCCAAAAAATATTGGCATATTAGGGCGGCAAAAATATATTAGTTTATGGGCGGCAAAAAGTTTAATCCGGCCTGCTAAAAAATAAGCTTTTTTCTAAATAAAATAAAACTAATTATACCCAAACAAATATTTTCACATAACAAAAACGGTTAATATTCATAACGGTTAAACTATGGCTTCATATCTGGTGTAAAAACTTAATTCAATCCATCAGAGTGAAAAAGAAGCGGTGGAGCAAACTTGACGCATAAAAATAGCAAAAAGAGTGTAGCCGGTTATGATGTAAATTATCCTAATGTCCGCGAGGTGTCAAGAGTCTTCTGTTGCTCTGCTTGATCTGCTAAGCTTGACGAGCTCCTCATCTAAATGATTTATGGACTGCGGTATTTGGTATTCTAAGCTGTGCAAGAAAAATGGTCTGTCCAGTTTACATGGGAAAAACTACACTGCAAGAAAAGTTTTATTTTTCGTAACATTACCGAACTCAAATCGTTATATATATTTTTTAATTTAGAAAAATAAACGCATATATACAGTGTTACCCATAAGGTTTTTGCTTCGAAAATCATGCCAAATAATGTATATAAGGATAATCACGTGACTTTTTTTAGCTGTCAAATTTGACATATTTTTTAAAAAATCGCAAAATAAAGCACTATCTTTTAAAATTTTCAAAAATGGTATAGGGAAAAGTTGCATATTTTTAAATTTTACACCCACACACCAATTTTTAGCTATTTAGTACAATTTTTTTTTCAACTTTTTGTAGTTTTCTACTATATAGATTATCTGAATTTATTTAAAACCCTCTAAAATTATTTTTTTATATTAAAATTAACTCTTAAATGTTATCCTGATACTTAATAATACTGGTACAAATAATTTTGAAGAAAAATGTTATGAAATTATTGTCAATTTAAATACTGGCAATTAAAATGCTTTTTCAAAACTCTAAGTGCAATTTTAAAAACATAAACCCTTTCCTTAATAATTGATCGTAACGCAACGTAGGATAAGTAGTAGCAGTTTTCAAGAAATTGTTTATTTGTGTTATATTATAAAATGTTTTTTTTAATGTTAACATTTTTTTAGAAAATAATATTAGAAAAACAAGACAAACAAACAATTTCTTGACAACTGCTTTCTTGACGAGACAGATATTTGCTTTATTAATTTTGTTCAATTGTTTACATAACACTCTTACCCTATATTGCGTTACGATCAATAGTTAATGTAAGGGTTTATGTTTTTAACCTTGCACTTTAGGTTTTGAAAAAGCATTTAAAAAACCAGTATTTAAATAAAAATAATTTCATAACATTTGCTTGCTTAAAGAAGATAAAACACTAGTAGAACGCACCACCCTGCCGCTGGATGGAGTGATGGAGTTGTTGGAGCTTTGCCTCCGTAGTTCTTATTTTCAGGTGAAAGATGAGTTTTACGCGCAGGATGATGGGCTTCCCATGGGTTCATCGCTCTCCCCAGTTGTAGCAAATATCTATATGGAATGGTTTGAGGAACATGCAATTAAAAATGCACTAATTAAACCAAAAGTTTCGCTAAGATATGTTGACGATACTTTTATTATATGGACAGGTAATGACAAAGAACTTGGAGGTTTCTTAAAACATCTTAATTGCCTCCGACCTTGTATTAAATTCACAATGGAGAAGGAGCAAAACTCGGCCCTACCTTTCCTCGACATTCTAGTCAAACGAAATAATGGTCATATTCAAACCTCGGTATACAGAAAGCCTACCCACACTGGACAATATTTACACCGGAATTCTAACCACTCTAACGAAACCAAATAGGGGGTTATACGTACTTTATATAATCGTGCAGTGACCTTATGTAACAGAAGGGAATCACTGCAAGAGGAAATAGATAACATAACTAGGGATCTTAAGCAGAACGGATACAGTGAGAGGCTAATAAAGGAAACAATCGAAAAATATCAAAATAAGACAAGAAACTCTAATTTGAACCAAGACCAGACTGAACAAATATTTATGACAATTCCATATATTAAAGGAACTTCGGAAAAGATTCGCAGAATCGCGAATAAGTATAATATTAAAACGGCGTTTAAATCCCAAACCACTCTAAAAAGTATTCTTACTAAGACGAGACCAGACAACAATGTTTCAAAAAAGGACTGTATCTACCAAATTCCCTGTGAATGTGGTGAGGTATACATCGGGGAAATAAAGAGACCACTTAACGTTAGAGTTAAAGAACACAAAAAACATACGGAACGAGGTGAAACGTCGAAGTCAGGGATTGCCGAACACGCTTGGTCAAAACAACACCGCATACAATGGTCGGAAGCAAAACTATTTATAAAGAAACCCACTGGAAGAAAAGAAAATTCAAAGAAGCTGTAATAATTTTAAACAACAAAAATGTATTTAGCAAGCCTAGCATCGATATTTCGAATATCTGGCAGCCGTTGCTGAACCGTGAAAAGTCGGTCAAGCTTCGGTGAACAAGGGATAGTATATAAGTCGTAGCTTTTAGGAATAGTTTTTAGTTATCACTTGAAAACGGTTGGAGATACATCACTAACCGAAACGTTGTGTAACAATTAACAAATAAAGACAATGAATCCAAGATTCTAGTGTTATTGAAACCATTACATTGTCTAACACCTTCAAGGAAACATTGTAAGATTTTTTAATGTAACTATTTAATAATAAACAAAAATTATATCTGTTTTGTCAGTTTTTGTGAAAATTAATACCACATTTTCATTAAGTTTAACGCTATTTCATTGGGGTATTTTCTATTTTTTTACAAAATTATTTGTACCAGTATTATTTAGTATCAGGATAATATTTAAAAGTTAATTTTTATATCAAAAAATATTGTTAGAGGGTTTTAAATAAATTCGGATAATCCATATTGTAGAAAACAACAAAAAGTTAGGAAAAAATAAAAATTGTGAGCTGGAAATTGCTATGTGGGTGTAAAATTTAAAAATATGCAACTTTTCCCTTTACCATTTATCAAAATTTGCAAAGATAATGCTTTATTTTGCGATTAAAAAAATGTCAAATTTGACAGCTTAAAAAAGTCACATGATTTTGAAGCAAAAACTTTTGGCCAAAAGAAAATTTACCCAAATTAATAAGGGAAAAATTTTTTCATTTGATGCGGACTTGCATTAGAAACTCTATTTAAAGGATATTTTTTAAAATTTTATAGTTATTGTATTTACAGTATGGATGGTTATATAACATAACTTCGTTATCGTTTCACATAAAGGCATGCGATTTGGTAGATAAATTCACATACATACTTGTCTCTCCGGTAGCGTAGTGGTCAGACTTTCGGCTCGCCACTTTTAGGTAGTAGTTATTTAAAATAACGTCCGTGGTGGCACTACCGCGTTTAAAGGTGTGAAATGCAACATTTGCATGTTTCAGTGCTTGGACAACGTTGACGGATCAACTGGGAAGAAATGGGTTAAACACCGGAAAACCCGGCACTCACGGTACTTTGGTAATTAGGTTTATATATGTATATATAATCTGTAAGGTATAATATACATATATAATAATCCTTCTTGAGCTGTCATAAAGATAAAAAAATATTCTCATTCGTGTAAAAAAATTTAAAAAAATATGTCAAATGGTTTCCGAAATATTCGATTTTGAAAATTGAAATCAAAACATTCTGAAAACTGCCCTGCAACAGGGTTGGTAATATTTTAAATTTATGGGTTATTTTAGAAGTTTGCAATCTGATTAAACATTCTAGGAACATAATTGTCTTGGAATTATAATGCAGATAGGATTTTATTCCTTACGTTTTTAAATAATATCTTCTTCTTTTTCTTTTTCCCTAAGTGCCTAATCTCCCATTATCTTTTATACCAATCCTCCCATTAGTCTTGTTCCTTCTAAAAGTCTGTATAACCCTGAGGTTGATATATTCCTGTGGGCTCATTTTCGGTTGCCCAAATAATACCTGTCTTTTGGGATTCAACGTTTCACATTCGCACAGGATATGGTAGACTGTTTCTTCCCCCTCGTCGCACATTCTGCAACTTGGGTCTCCATGAGCCTATCGTGTGAAGGTGTCCTCTACAGTTATCGTGCCCTACTGTTATGCAAAGTCCTTTCCTACTTTGTCTGAGTAGTTCTTCCTTCGTTCTCTTGGATGGGCCCCTTATGAAGCCTTTTTCATGTCTCATTCTACTGATGCTCCTTCAGTATACCTTGTGTTTGTTTAGGGTCCATTCCCTGGTTTGCCCTCGTGCTGTAATTTTGGTCACTCCAAGGGTTGGTTCTGGTCCAAAGTATGGTGTAGAGGATCCCTGTCTCGCTAGCTCATCCGCTTTTCCGTTGCCTCCCATTCCCGAATGTCCTGGTACCCACGGGAGAGTAACCCTGTTGCGTTCTCCCAGGACTTTCATTTTGGATGATAGGGTAAATGCAATAAAATTTCCTGCGGCTTCTTGTTTTCTTTAACCCATTTTTAAATTGTAAGTAGCCACTTATAAGTAGTTAGGTTTAAAAATAAAAAATCAAAACTATTATACGTTACTTACAAGAAACCCAATTTTTTTTACTAATCTACTTTAATGGAGTATTATTTAAATTAGCTTTTGTAACACGTTAAAAACTTGTCAGATTTCCGTATAAACCGAACAGCTTTGTAGGAAATTTACGCAAAATGCACACATTGCTTGCTATGACAGTTTACTCGTTCGTGGTGATTAAAGTTTATGAAAGCTGAAGTTGCCTAATGCGTCCCATAATAACTTTCTCATTCCCTACAGGACGTCGACAGAAATTATACGCGTCTGGTACACATTCTTACCGCGATTCCCCGTTTTATTTATTCCCTTATTTATATCCCTACTTTGTTGGATATTTACACTTTTGTGGTATATCGGTTTTTGCATAAACCCTTTCCGAAGAGGATGATAAAACCCATGATTTTACGGATATCAACCCTTTTGCATAAATTTGTTCTTTACTTGGGTTATGAATTTCTTTAATATATTGTTTTCTGTTTAGGAAGGGAATTTCTTACACCAGCGTGAATAAGTATACACTTGTTACGAGTTGTACCTACTATCTTTTTGACAAATATATTTAAAAAATAAAATAAAAGAGTTACTTTGTATAATTGTTTAATAAAACATATTATACAGAGTAAGTTTTTTAAAGTGTTACAATGGGACATGTCAAAAACCGTTTAAAATATTTTTTCCTTTACCCACTTTTGAGGAGGAGGGGGTAACTTTTGAAATTTTAAATGGAATGATGCGTTTTATATTTTAAAATACGAATTCAC
>JAHBCN010012188.1:12500-15000 GCA_019359885.1 Listronotus oregonensis
GTAAACAACGTTTCAGTTAGTATATACCTCCAACCGTTTTCAAGTGATAACTATAAGCTACTTTTAAGGCCACAACTTTATTACTATTTGTTCTTTACCGAAGCTTGACCGATTTCATTTCACCGTTTAA
Organism: Listronotus oregonensis; assembly: GCA_019359885.1. Classification (NCBI taxonomy): domain Eukaryota; kingdom Metazoa; phylum Arthropoda; class Insecta; order Coleoptera; family Curculionidae; genus Listronotus; species Listronotus oregonensis. The sequence goes on from JAHBCN010012188.1 coordinate 12,631, forward strand.
CAATGGCTGCCAGATATTAGAAATGTTAATTATAGTCCTGCTAAATACATTCGGGCTTTTTAGAAATATTGCAGCCAGACCACCATTTGATCTGGTTCTGAAATATATATATATATATATATATATATATATATATATATATATATATATATATATATATATATATATATATATATATATATATTTATATATATATATATATATATATATATATATATATATATATATAATAAACCAAGATTGTTTTTGGGTTTGTCAGAATTTTTAAAGTAAAACTCTTTGTTAATGACTTTCAGTTTATTGCCCTTCACGGGGCTGAAAAATAAAGAAAAGCGTTAAAATTAAGATCTTAAATACTAAAAACAAATGGATTACCTTGGGTACAACGTGAGTATTAATTAGGGGAATCAAGAACATCAGAACCCATAAAAACAACATCATTAAAGTACATGCGATTATAATTCACCATGGTTTAACCATCCATAACCTCACTTGTTCCGGCATGGTTTTCACAGAACGATGGAGCGAAAAGAGAATAAAATTCTTTGCAGGTTACTGCATTTGTGGTTCCGGGAAACTCCATAGCGGAACGATATTAGATGTCGCCAGTGTATTCTCCCCCCGCACTAAAGGGATGACGGCTCCAAAGCTGGGTACTTCTCACAGATGGGCGATGGGAGGAATCGCCTCCCTCCACTAAAGGCGTCACCCCACTAGTGTAGTTTATTCCCCTTTCTTTTTTTACAATGTTGTTTTTGTTTCGAATTATTAATTTTAATTTATTTAATTAAGAAACATGAAATTAAAGAACAGACATCTCCAGGGGTACTTGCTTTAGATTACCAGGGAAGAAAACAAGTTAAAGAGAAATGAAAAAACAAAGAACAACTTTTTATGTTAACTCATAAAATCTAAATGCTAGATAAAAGCTGGCAAGTTTTAATTAAAACATGAATCCCGAAAGAGAGGGCAACCTCCCGGCTGGTTTAAAGTGATTATATAAGGTATATGGTTCAGTTCAGAATATCTCTTTTTATTAATTTGTTGGATTGGTTTCAGCCATCTCCAAGAAGCAGCGACTGTTTCTTGAGATGGCTCCTTTATCCAACAATGGAAAAAAAAAGAGTATTCTAAGCCTATCTCTTTCAACTGTAAATGCCACCGCTCCGATTATGTTTTTTTCTCACCAGTACCATTTGATTTTATGGTTAACATAAAAAGGGTTTTTCTTTTTTTTTCATTTCTCTTTTTAAGTTTTTCTGGTAACCTTTGAGAACCCCTGGAATTGTTCTTTTTTTAGTTTCTTAATATATAATAAATTAAAATAATAATTAAACCAACTTGTAAGAGGGGGAATAAATACCTAGTGGGTGAGTCGCCTCCTGTGAAAGGGGCGATTCCTCCCCTCCCCCCAGCTTTGAGCCGTCATCCCCCCTTGGGAAGGAAAATACGCTGGCGCAATTCGTTCCGCAGTGTGCAGATTTCTCGCGAGCCCGTCTCTCGGTAACCCAAGGAAACTCTTTCCTCGTTCTGTAGAAAAAGGGTAGTGAGGTATTTAGGTTAAACAATGGTTTAAATCGCATGTACTTTTTTAGTATGTTAATTAATAGGGTTCTGTTTCTTGGCAAAATACTTCAATTAAATCGTTTACCAAAATATTTTGTTTTTAGATTTAAGACTTTTTTAAGCTTTTTTTACCCCAAAGGTTTTCAGCTTTAGTTTAAAAAGAGTTTTAAAAAAAAGCCTAATTTAAAAAAAACCACTTAATTATATATATATATATATATATATATATATATATATATATATATATATATATATATATATATATATATATATATATATATATATATATATATATATATATATATATATATATATATATATATATATATATATATATATATATACAGTGTGTCCCAAATTGGGCCTACATGTATTGGTAATTCGGGAACCATTAGAGCTACAGTGTTGGTTAAATTAGAAAAGTTTTAGACAATGTAATTGCAAAATTAAACCGTAAAATTGGTAGTTTGCGAGCTACAGGCAAAAGTTAAAAATGCACGATTTTGGTTTTAGTTAATTATCTCAAAAACATAAAGATAAATAAAATCTAAAAGCAGATTTAATTTTGCAATTAAATTGTCTAAAACTTTCCTAATTTAACCAACACTGTAGCTCTAATGGTTCCCGAGTTACCAATACATGTAGGCCCAATTTGGGACACACTGTATATATGTAGGTACTTTCTTTTATTTTATCTTCTCTTTTTCGAAAGGTTTGTTTTGTAAAATATTAGAAGTCTTCCATTTTTTTCTTTCGTGATTTTTATCGAAGCTGTCTCATTATTTTAGTGTTTTAAGTGGAATA
>JAHBCN010012188.1:17500-27596 GCA_019359885.1 Listronotus oregonensis
AAATTGCTTTTCTAATATAATTTCATTGATTTAATCGCGGTTTCGTGGAAAGCACGTTTTAGTGGAAAGATGTCGACTAAAAATACGTGAAATTTATGTGGCTGTAGTATAATTTTAAGCAGACATATTACACTCAGATGTCTTTGATATAACGTTGCTCCTAGGAACTAATTTATAAGATTCGTAATAGCAACGTCAAACTATAGATATCTATGATAAAAAGATAGCCGTAGTAGCATTTTTTATCACAAAGGATACGTGCTTTTTAAACGTAGCAACTCAGGAGCATGAGTGAAATAATATTAAAGTTAGACAGTGAAGTAAATATTTATGAATTAACATTTGGCGAACTTTAATAGATGGCATTACTAAAATTATAAATATTAACATATATAAGAATTTTTATAGGCATAACAGGTAACTTTTAAAGATAATAAATAATTGTATTTGAATTTAAAAAATCTCCGCTACGTCGATGTACTCCCTAATAACTGAGTTATAGATTAAATCAACAAAAATCTGAAAATTAACCTAGAATCTTTATGTCGAAAATCTTATGCCATTCGGCGAAGTTGTTAAAAAAAAACTGAAATCTTTTGGCCTTGTATCCCGTAAGATGCAAAGCTACAATTTTATATGTAATTAATTTAGTAATAGTTAAATAAGTAAATCAATTGTAAATATGTTTTATAGTTTTGTGACCGATTCATTTTTTGATTTGTTTTCGTTGTACTCATCTTGAATTTTTCTAGAAAATGGGACATTTGGTTCAAGTGATCTAAGCCCCTCAGTTTTATTGCTTTATGAACGAGATGGCCTGCAACAAAAAAGAAAAAACCTCCAAAAACCCAAAAATTAAAAATACTAATCTTCGTTTCGGTGGCCACCGTTGTCAAGATGAAATTAAAAAAAAAGAGTAAATTTTAAAAAATTGTTTTTTAAAAACTTTGGAAATTCTGAAAGCTTTTTACTTTTTATGACAAAACGTCAACAACATTTTAATTTAATTTTGACAACGATGGCCGACTTGCCACTTTTGCGTAGATTGGTATTTTTGATTTTTGAGTTTTTTGGGGGATTTTTCTTCTTTTTTGCGGCACGCGATCTGCAAGTTCATAGGGGTCAATAGGGTTGAGCAGACTCAGCTTGCTATACTCCGAGACCTGCACCGAATTGGTTCCATTTCTAGAAAATTTTAAGGAGAGTACTCCCAAAGAAAACATATAATAAAAAATCAATGTCTGGCAGGATTGATTTTTTTGCAATACTGTTTCACAGGTCTAAAACCTTTTAAAAAAATAGGACTTTTCCCTAATGCCAAGTATTCGTACTATATCATAGTTAAAATTCAAGTTGCTATAAAAAACTACTTTGGGAAATATAAATTTTTGAATTCTAGATTAAAAGTTTAACATTTCATTGTAAATTTTCGCTCTATTTATAAAAATTAAAAACAAAAAAACTTGCTTAGTTTATTAGACCATTTAATTGCTTTTCAAAAGCTCTCTTATGATTTTTTTCTATGTCATTTAAAATGGGTAAAAAACACGATTGAAACAATACATACGATAGACTGCATACGAAAAACAGGACTATGTTCTGATCGCGTCCCGTAAATGCCTTTTGCTTTCCCAAACTGGCCTCTTTTAGGAAGATTTTATATTAAAATAGGACACAGTATTGTGTAAAATTGTGCATATGGTCTTGAAGAAATACAACTTTTTCGATTTCACGGGGAAGGGCTTATTCATCCCCAACAAACAGGTGCTTTGGAAGGGATCCCTGAGTCCAAACAGAAGGCGGACAGAACCGCTTTTGTAGGAAAAAGGGTTCCCTGGCTTCAAATAGAAAGTGGATAGGACCGTCACTAGACCGGGAGAGGAGGGCATGACGGATCTAATCATCTGCTTGTCATACTTTCCAGGAGACAGGGACACCAGAACACATATTGTGCTCATGTCCAGTAGCGACACGAGTAGGAGGAGATGTAAGAACTCTCTCTCCCAATGTTATATCGAATTCATTAGAAGTATTATCCTATAGGAGGAAATATAAAAAGGTGTGAGCCACAATAGACCGAGCGGTCGCAGTGGAGGGCGTAAAAAGTCCACTCACTTTAAACCTACCTACCTACCTAAAGTCAATGTGGCTGTTTGACTATTAACAGTGAGTCTTTATCCAACCAAATAAAGACTAAGTAACTACAATTTTAAAAGATGTGTTTATATGTATGTGAATTAAATAAATCAGCAAGTCAATAAGGACAAAAATCAAAGTAACAGCTTTCGATAGTCTTTAATTTTATAACATATTGCTGTCATTAACGTAAACACCATATGCCATTTAATTCTAAGGGTTATCGCACCCTGTAAATTATTTGCATTTTAAGCCGTTATCGTTAGTATAAACGCGGTAGTCACAGTAATTTAATGTTTGCATTTAAAAATAGCACTTTTTAATTGGGAAAACGGCATTTTTATCGACAACAATAAACAGTAAAATTTTACCGTTTGGCAGCGATAATTGTTTCGCCACCACAGAGAGTTAGACCTTATTATGTTTCATTTCTATTTTTAAATATTCATGTGCATTTTCATCGTGAAAGATTATAGTAGTAGTAGTAGTAGTAGTAGTAGTAGTAGTAAACAATACAACAGCAAATAACTCTTTTTCTATTTTCAAACAACGAGGGTGGACCGTGGAAGGCCATCATAACAAATAAACAGTTAAAATTCTTTTATTTACTGGATAAATAAAACAAACAAATTATTAAGAACACTTTGTTTTATAACGTAGCTTCTAAATTTTTTATTGGAGAGTTAATCATTCTTAAGTTATACTGAACTCTTTCAAGCGGTCTTAAAAGGAACAAGGCTCCAAACAAGGCCAATATAATCAATCAGTCGTTTAACTTAAAACTAACGTTGTGACAGTCAAAGTATCCAGTTCTACTTAAACTACATAAAAAATCTTTTATTAATATCAAACATTTAATGCTTACAATAACATATTCAGTTACATAGCAGTCGACAAAGTGATGTAAACTTAGATTTAGGTGATAGCTTAATAAAATGGTACTGTGAATACATTTTTATAGTTTGTAAGGGTGTAAACATTCGGAAGAAAAAAATCATGTAATTTTTCTTTATTTTTCTTTCTATATGGACACTATGAACTTTGTCGTAACCGTAGTCCTGCCTAACCTAAAAGAAAAAGCTTATAAATAGTTTTATAAAATTATAATTGTTGAGCCCAAAAAACAACTTAAAGAAAATCCGCATCGACAAGTTTAAGACCCGCTGTCTTATAGCAAAGTAGCATTAGTGCTAATACGAGTATTTCCCAAATGTAAAGAGACCACAGCGAGATCTAAGACGATAAAACATAAACTAAAACACAATAAACCTCAAATGAAAAGGCAAAAGCTCTTACGACATAATATTAGATAATAAGGGGTGAAAATCGCATAATTCCGTAAAAATTGAAGAACAAAACTTCCTTCTTCTAGACGAATATTTGAAACAATATTATTTTTCTAATAAATACCGCAATATGAGACATCGAAAAAGAAAATCGAAAAGAAAATTGGTTTTGTGTGTTATATTTTCCATTCTACAAAATTGCGTTTTCTGTTTTTAATTTTCTAATATAAAACAAAAAAGTTTTTCAGAGTGGCTTATTTTAAAAGGGCTCATAAATATATGCATGTATTCGCTGTGTATAAATTTTTTAATTTGTCTTTAAATTTAAATTTAAAAACATTTGCTATCTGGTTAAAAATGTAATTTAAAGTTATTTGATCTTAAGAAACTTTTTAAGGTCTACAGAAGATCTTATTTTATCATTTTTTAACATACTTTTTTAAGTTTTTATAAAAATAAAAAAATACGTTTAATAAGACCAAAAAAGTTGCCTTGTTAAAAAAAATATTTGAAAAATTTTAGAGTTTTGGTAAATATCATTGCAACAAACCTAAAGTTGGAATTTTACAAATACCTGTTAATTTAAAAAAAAAGTTAATTTAAAGTGATCTGGTTGTAGCTAAAAAAACATATTTTATTAGAATAATAAAAATATGTGTCATACAGGGATAAAAAAAATAAATAGGTCATAAGTTGGCATTGAAGCATATAATATATGATATGTATATACATTGCTTTTCTTTAATGCCTCTCTCTTTATTTTTTAAACGGATTAATTCAAAATATTAAAACTTAAGATAATGAAATTGATGCATAAATACTATATTTGAGAGTAAAATTGACAGATGAAAATTTCAAGATGGCTGCTGGGCGCCATCTTTGAAAAAAAAATTAAATGAAAAGAGTGGTGTTGTGACTCATCATTTTGAAGCTCCTGACAATATTTTTACAAATTATTATTTGTTATTTTCTGTCGTATATTCAATATTGAAGCAGGTTTAGTTTCGTACCTGAATATCAACACACTAACATGCATTTCTCTACAAATAATATTAAAATATTTCTACAAATTAATATTTGTTATTCTTTGTCATATAACCAATATTGAAGCAGGTAATAAGTATCATCCATACAAAATCCAAATAGTACACCAGTTAACTGAAGATGATCCTGATCGACAAACAGAAATCTGTGAAACTATGACGGAAACCATTGCACGGCATCCTACCTATTTCCATAATGTTTGTTTTAGTAATGAGTGTACATTTTTTCTAAAGGTAATGTTCATAGACAAAATTGTGTTATTGGAGTGACAGTGATCCTCACGTCTTCCGGGAAACTCATACTAAATATCCAGAAAAAATAAACGTTTGGGCAGGGATATTGGGAAACCATATTGTGTGGCCTCTATTCATTAAACAAAATTTAACAGGGGAACTGTATTTGAATATGCTGGAATATACTATTGACCCTCTTATAACCAAAATCGTTGAAGCGAATCCTAATGAATTTAATATGGATATTTTATTCCACCACACTACTCCAGACAAGTTCGAAACTATTTAGATGACAACTTCCCCGGTCGTTGGATTGGCCATCGAGGACCTGTGGAATGGCTAGCTTGCTTCCCAGATTTGACACCTTTGGACTTTTTTTTATGGGGCTATTTGAAGCCTTAACTGAGCATGCTTCAATACGGATAATGGATATACGACAGAAAATAACAAATATTTGTAGAAATATCGATGTTACTGTGTTTGAAAATGTTTGGCGTGAAATTTCAGACCGACTATCTTGTGTCAAAAAGTTTAAGGCAGCCATTTTTAGCATCTCCCTAAATAAACTTGACGAATTTATTTAAATTATTAGTTAAATGGTAATGTATTCAGGTAATTCTTAAATGTAACACCATTTTGTAGTAGGTAAAAAAATTACTTTATATTCTTGTAAAGTACTCGTCAGGAGCTTAAAAATAATGCGTTACAAGCCACTCTTTTCAATTCTTTTTAATTTTTTTTCGAAGATGGCGCCCAGCAGCCATTTTGAAATTTTTATCTGTCAATTCTAAAATATAGTATTTATGCATTAATTACATTACCTTAAGTTTTAATATTTTGAATTGATCCATTCAAAAAATAAATTGTTATTGTTCAACAATGTGAAACAGTTGGGTAAACTGGTTAATCAAAGTCGAAACCACTGATCCCTAAATTTGAAAATAAGGTATTTCGCTTTAATATAATTAGCAAAATAACCCGAAAAGCCCAATTGTATAGTTTTCCTTTGCCAGATTGTCGAGAAGACTTATTCTTGGTTAAGATCAATGTGCACCAACATTGCCTTTATAAACTTAAATAATAGCATTGTCTGCAGCACATTTTCATTGTAATTCTAAAGAACAACTCAGAGATAAATGTTTACAAAAGAAATGCTGCCGGTATTTTAGCTAAGCTAAATTTTAAATCTTATCTGTAGCAAAGTTTTTTCTTCCTAAAATGTACCTATATGCAGTAACTAGATTGGTTAATCAAAAGTATAAACTAGGATTTCTTGTAATTTGCTGACTTATACGAAGCTGCGTTTTTAACGTATCTGGCTGTTAGTAGGAACTAATATTTTTTGCAAAATTTTTTAAGAAATAGTTTTAAAAACACCAAATTTAAATATATTTAAGCTAAAATATATAATTCGAATATAGCATAATACCTAACTTTGTAAAAAATACATAGTTATATTTATTCTGTCTAAGTATATACAGTGTGATTTCCTATCTTGAAGTAAATTCAATATAAATAAATATAGTATTTTCGGAAAATGTTTCGACCCGTCAATTAGTATTTTTTTTATTAAAGAAATATTTATACGGTATGTCCCAAATTTAAGATATGCCGTTTTCGCTGATTTCTTTAAACCGGAAACCCAGCTTTTTATAGGTTATACATACACCTTTAAAATTTTGGAAAAATAGTCCATATAAAATGCAAAGGCGGCCGCCTGTTCAAATCAAACCTTCTTAGCGACTTTTTATGTTTTTTTCTTCAAGAGCACCAAATTTTCATTCTTATACTGATCCAAGTACAGATAGGAAAGAAATTAGGGGCCTACAGTAAAATGAGGATTTAACAATTCTTATTCCACTAGGAACACACAGTTCGTAATTAAGCAAAAAAAGATGGCTTTACCAGACATGGTCACAAAAGACACAAAACCTGCTGAGGACCAAAACAGCCAAGGCAAACCACGAATGGATACGAACAAACACAAGGAATACTAGGAAACCTGGAGAATGGCATGGGTCTCTGTGGGCCCAACATTCAAAAGGCAAAAAAAAGCGGATTAAAAATATCATCCACACCTTTTTTGGCCCAGAACCTCCCTTTTAGAGTGACCAAACCACAGCACGAGAGCCAACCAAGGAATGGATCCGAAACAAACAAAAGGAATACTAGGGAAACCTCGGTAGAATAGGGAATGGAAAAAGGTTCATACGGAGCCCATCCAAAAGAACAAAGGAAGAACTACTTAGACAAAGTAGGAAAATACTTTGCATTACAGTAGGGTTGCAAACAAGACACGATAACCCAAAAGGACACCTACACAAGATAGGCTCATACAATGCGGACCCAAGTTGCAGAATGTGCGACGAGGGGAAGAAACGGCCTACCATATACTGTGCAATTGTGAAGCGTTTAATCACAAAAGACAGGCATTATTTGGGCCACCGAAAATGAGCCCACAGAAATATATTAACCAACCAGTCTCGGGGTTATACAGACTTGTAGAAAGAACAGGACTAATAAGGGAATTGGTATAAAAGATAATGGGAGATTAGGCACAAAAAGCCCAAGAGGCTGCGTTGCCTCCGGTAGTGAATCAAGACGGCTCCCAGGGAAGAAGAAGAAAAGAAGAAGAAGGGACCTACATATTTTTTAAGGTGCCAGCACTTGAAAAAAATACGCAACAAATATAAAAAAATTAAAAGGTTGTTAGGTAAAATGACCTCATTTCATTTTGTATCAAATATTTCGTTAAAGTTTTTTTTTTAAATACCTTTCTGCTGGTTAATAAACTAGTAATTCTTTTTCCAACGTGTATTTATAAGTGTAAACTTCGAACTTAAACCATATCAATTTCTTTCATATAAATATTATATTTCTTTTTCATAAATAGCTTTCCAGAAGTGAGATGTCTTGACAACAACAAAATATATTTAAAAAGATATCAAGGTGGGCTGAAACCTGGCAACATTGCGAGCTCCATAAATAAGACAGGAAACTGTTTGATTTTATGACTTTTGTGACACGAAGGAAAAAATCCAATTTAGTGAAAAATAAATCTAATACTCTGAGCAGTTTTTGGGGCTTTGTTGTTACGTCATCGCGGCGATTAAGGGTCGTCTTTTCGTTTTAACGTAGAAAATTCTTGATTTAGATATTTTATTTTGGCATTGGTGGCTAAACTAATAAAAACATTATTTATAAATAGAAAGGTTATTTAAAAAAAATTGACTCGTTTTAAATAAAAACCGGAATATTTTTTTTATAATAGTTTTGTTGCAATTTTTAATGATTTGCTAATTATTTTATTATATGCACTAGAATTTGACAAGGGTTTTGGGATGTTTTTCCTTTGATACCACACCCGTAGCGATTTTGATAAAATCTTCACTATTCTTTAAGTTAAAGTACATGTAAGCTAATAAAAAAAAATGGTCACCATCCGACCTATAGTTTTAGACATATGCTTGGACAAACACACATACATACATACACCTTTTACCATTTCCCAATTTTAAGTTAGTTTATTTTTAAAATTAATTTAATTTTTTAAATTACCTTTTTTATAATAAGTAAGAACTGTGTCACCTTGTAGTTTTAAAGAAAACTTTTGTATTTTTACCCCTTTAGTTAGCTTAAGGAAGTTCTTTGGTTGTGAAGACCAATGAATAGATAAAACTTTGAAGTTTTTGTCATTCAAAAGGGTTTCAAAAGTACGCATATAAATTTTTAGCTCAAAATATTCATTAGAACCAAAGTTATAGCACTCTGAAAACACCTGCCTCAAAAAATGGAAGCTCACTCCCTCCACGAAATCAGCTGATTGACTTAACTGAAAGTAAAAAAAAACGACGGCGTTTTAGTTCGTAAGTTTAAATACACAAAATGGACTATTATGAAAAGAAAATTTTATAAATTGGGTTTTTGATAGATTTTGGAACAAAAAAATTCAAATTTCGTGTATTTTTTGTCAACTTTTTGTTAAAGAAAAATTAAGCTTTTTTAAATTTTGTGGTGATAATACACGATTTCGTGCGTCTATATGTGCTAAGTCGACCCTATAAATTTGAAGTAAATGTAAGTAAGTAAAAATGGGGGAAAGTTTAAAAAACATAGTTTGGAGAATACTAACCACAACTACAGAAATTCTAACTAACCATTAATCTTCGATACCCAGACTAAAATAAATTTTACAACTTAACTAACTACACCAATTTTTTCCTAAACTTGTTTAAACTTGTCTACTTGTATGGGGATACTTTGTAGAAGGGTCTTAGGTATCAAGCCGACAAAACACAATAGGGTTGGCCTCTCAGCGCTTATCTCAGCTCTCCGAATACCTGCCTCTTCTAACTGCTGCATCTTTATAATAGCTTCGAATTTAAAAAAAATCACTAATCCACCATATCCTTGACATATTAAGAAAACAATTTATGAAAAAAAAACAAAAACCGATTTTTCGAATCTATTAACCTAAAAAACCCCTTATCCAGCGTGTTTAAAACATGTTTTTTTTTATCTTTGTGACAGCTCACGAAGGAATTTTTATATACATATATAATATATGCTAGACAAAACAATAATATATGCTCCTTTCCAGAGTAACGTGAGTGCCGGGTTTTCCCCTGTTTAACCATCTTTTTTTCCCCAGATCCGTCAACCGTCCAAGCAAAAATGCAAATATTGCATTTCACAGCCCTTTTAGACAACGCGTAGTGCCACCACGAACGTTATTTTAAAATAACTACTACCTATATATGTCTCCCCGGCGAGGATTTGAACCCGCATCGTCGGCGCGGCGAGCCGAGACTCTGACCACTACGCTACCGAAGAGACATGATGGCCTCCATACTAGTTTTAAAGGGTTATAACTCGCCAAGGGTTAAGGATGGTTTGATAAAGAACAGGCGTAAAAACATGTCCAGCAATAACTTAAAAAATAAAAAATAAATTATTAGAAAAAAAAACAAGCTTTTATTTACGTGCACTAAAAAGAATAAAACAAACTTTAAATTAAATCAAACCCATCAAAATATTACATTACACAATTTATATGATATAAGAGTTTTTTTATCTATCCCCAAAGGCTAATGCCTAAGTACTAACGTACCGTGGGTGTCTTTAGTGTGGTGAGAAAGAATTTGTTCACATGAGACTTAAATATTTGGAGATTGGGAGGAAAAGGAAACCTTCTGCGGGCAGCAGGTTCCATAGTCTTGACACCCACATTTGTACTTAGGGATCAGCCCGTGGACTGTCCCAAGATAAAAAAAATTTAGGGATAAAGGAAGAAGAAAGCGGGAAGTTCGGGCATCTCCCCAATGAACTGTAAAAGGTGCATGAAAGTTGCACTACGAGTTTCTCTGCGGGGCTGCCAGAAAAAATTATACTGGGCCC